>JAUTBS010338652.1:0-10621 GCA_032361285.1 Aequorea victoria | reverse complement strand
TATATGAAAAATATAAAATTAATTATTTTTAAAACTAAAATCATTCGATTGAACAAAATATGATCAAAATATACCAAATCATTATAAATATTTTCGCACTCGTATAAATATTTATATATTTCATATTTGTCCAATTGAGTAGACTATATATTTTTATTGTTAATATACATATTTATTTATTTATTTTATTTTATGTTTCTTTATTTTATTTCCTAAAACAATACATTATATAATATACCTATATTTATATATATGCATTCGGCATAAAAGAAATAGAAGTTCAATCCCCAATATAATATACATATATATATATACATATATATATATATATAATGCCTAAAACCAGGGGTTCAGCCCCAAATTTTACATAATACAAAATGTATGTATCTGTATATATGTATGAAATGGAGGAGACGAACCAGAAATTGAAGAGGGGCGGTGGCGGTGGAGTTCGGCGATGAAAACTCGGTGGAGATATTGCAGAGAGAATTGAGAGAGAGCTGTGAAGATTTGTAGAAGAAATGAATGAATTTATAGAGAATTCATATTCTCTTCTACCATTGCCAGCATATGCCATCACACATGGCCAGCACAACTCCACCACATGATTAAGATGGCATATTCCATCACATATGCCAAAACTCCACCACATGGCTAAGATAGAAAAAGAAAAAAAATCTTCTCTCTTTATTCTTCAATTATTATTATTATTTTAAATACATAATATTTATTTATTTATTATTATTATTATTTATTTATTTGTGATATATATATATATATATTTTCAGGTTTTGCAGTATGTGGTTTAACATCATCTTGGAACATGGAAATGCATGCAAGTCACTTTAAACTCAAAATATTGACCATTAAGCAATTTTAAGCATTTTCAGAATCTGTCCACCTCAAACACAAAATGAAAAACCTTTCTTAGAATTATTTAATAGTTATGGAATTCCACAGAGACATACTAGAACGTGTTTAGAAAATCTTACCACTGGTTGCATACAAAAATTAATCTTGTAAATTTAATTAAAAATCAAAAGATCAGAGTGGTTTAGATTCAAGATACTTTGGAAAAAAGGACATAACTCAGTCTATATAAAACATTTTTGAGTGAAATCACTTAGGATTGAAAGATAATACAAATATATAAGTTTTCCAATTAGTTTTATTAAAAAATTATTCTTTTACAAAAAGTGGTGATGTTCCAAAGTTGGTTGTTCTGGACAACACATAACCGGTTTGTGTACATAAACAAGAATGAAAATGAAAAAGGTCATAAATAAAGGAAAAAATCACACATCATCTATACTCATATATGAAGTTCCTTTCCAACTATCATATCAAACAAAGGTCACTAAGTATTTTTCGTTACTACGACCAGATTAGGGCAGCAAGCAGAAATCAAATAGAACATATGCAAAAACTTATTTAAACCCTTAATCGGGTCACTATATCATGCATGCAAGTTATGAACATTATAATACTATGTCTAAACGTGAGTTAGAGACTTGAAACTAATATGAAATCCCAAATAAAATAGGGTTTAAGGTACCTAGAACAAAAAGGGGCAGCATGCTCTTTTTAAAGGAAAAAAAGAGGTGAAATAGAAAGTGCCGAGAAAACATTTTCTTGGTAGCCAAATAGAAAAAAGAGCCTAAGAGAAAGTATTTTCCAAAAATGTTTCTACCTTATAAGAGTGTTTAAAAGATGTAGAGATGGAGTGGTGGTGGTGGTGAAGCTCCTCCTTCAAGGATCTTTGAAGGACTCTTTAGGAACACTTAAATTTCTTTTTATAGATCTGATTTCTTTTTCTCCCTTCTGTTCTCTCCTCTCTTCTAACACTTAGCAAAACAAAATAGAGTCTCACAACTACACAAGGTGGTTGGCCAAGAAGGGAGAAAGTGCTATATATATAAGCCTCTCATGTGTGTGTAATGATATTGTGTAAGAGTGATGATACAAGCACCTCTAGAATTACATGCACAATTACATTGAGTTGACTAAGGCTTGTAGAAGACTCTAGGTTGCGGAAAAGATGATATATAAGAATGTGATGATATATGAAAGAAAGAGAAATGCAAAAATAAAACAAAGCC
Organism: Aequorea victoria; assembly: GCA_032361285.1. Lineage (NCBI taxonomy): Eukaryota > Metazoa > Cnidaria > Hydrozoa > Leptothecata > Aequoreidae > Aequorea > Aequorea victoria. The sequence continues at coordinate 8,522 of JAUTBS010338652.1, read as the reverse complement.
AATAAGAATGCATGCATTTCTTACATGAATTGTCACGCCCCAAATTTCTCAACATGGATTTGAGATCCGAAAGAGACGATTAGATCTCATAAGGTCTCACATCAACTAGATCAATGGGGAAGTTGATAAAAATAGAAGCAAATTCTTTAGATGTCTTTAATAATTATACGTCCATGTAGAAAAAGTTTGGAAATAGCCTTGATATTAGAAGAGGAAGGATTTCTAGAAAAAGATACCAAGTGTAATATTTTTTTAAAAACTTGACAGAACTTCCTCTATTTTTTTGGATAACAAGACGGTTCAACCGTCTCTAAACTAACATTGAAAGAAAACAATAACAATATACGTAGTCTCCGCCTGGATCTCAACAACACACACAATCTATCCTTACTTCACATACACGCATTTAACATCCATCTACGGTAATAAAACTAATCAACATGCATATGAAGTACACGTGTTTAACTTAGACAATAATAAATACACAAAAGAAAGAATGGCCTTATGTCCTACATCATAACAGAATGAAAAAGATAAGCCAAATGGCTCAAAAGATGGAGTCACCCGTGTGGCGCTGTAGTACCTGGAATGTCATGAATAATGCATCATAAGTTCCACATCCTTTGCTCATTCCATAATTATTTCAATTAGTTGGTTAATCAATCCAAGTAGCCGACAATGCGGTATGACACACCAAAGAGATTAGACAGACAAACATCCTTTATCAATAGGCTTATGTGCCCTAGTGACAGTGCATCCGTCACCCAACTCACCTAGGCAATCGACGCACTAGTGAGCTAAGATTAGATCTTATTTTTGAGGCACTAACCTCCTCATATAGGAACCCACTTGCGCAGCGAGCCTAGAACTCGTAAACAACCGTCTCACTCACATCTTAGGTGTCAACAGATATCCAATAAATCTCTCAAGGCCATTCCAAAAACTATTTTCCCTTTAGTTGAAGTGTTTTATACATTTCACTTTAGAAAAATACCGTTTAACTAATTTTAATTCTTTTTCCTATCATACATATATCCAATACCAAATATCTCCAGATAAACCATGCATAAAAGAGACTTTCATGTAAAGTAGGCAATCCGAAAATGCAAGAATTAATTATCTACATTCATACATCAAAATTGTAAGCCACAATAACCAAAGTTCCCAACCTTAATCAACTTGGAGGTTAAAAAATCATGAAATCCTAGAATGAGCTCCACACGTTAATAATGGTGGAGACGCTTTTAGATCAGATTCACACTCTTAAACACTTCAATTTAGAATCTACGATTCAACCATGACAGCTTGCTTCTATGCCATCCCACAGTTATCGCCTAAAAACCTCAACGCCTCTGCAAGACGTTTAAGTACAGATATTTCTTATGAAATGTAAGCATACAAGTTATACTAAATTCTTTTGATAAAAGCAACTAACTCCCTGACCAAAACAACTCAAACTCAACTTAGAGTACAATTCCATACAACCACCAATATTTGGTTTGCAATTTAGAATTTTTCAAATAATGGTTCATTCTATCAAACAATTGGCAAAAGAGTACCAACCACCCTCGGACAAAATTCGTTCAAAAAGAGTTCCCACAAAAATAGTATCTAAGGAGTGAGATGCGAACTCACAGAGATCGGGGAGGGGTCTGCTATGGCAGATCGAAGATCGGGAGAGAAGTCAATGTCGGATCGGGGAAGGTGATCAGTTGACAGTGATGGAGAACGTCGGTGGTGGTGGCGTCGGTGGTCTCTTTCTCTCTCTCTATTTGTTGTTGCGATGGTGGACTTCCATCGGCGATGAGGGTGGCGCGCCGTCGATGAAGAAAAAAAAATTTGAGGGAGAGAATCACAGAGATCTAAGATCGGGAGGGAAGAGGAAGAAAAACAACGACAGCGACGTGACCTCGGGGGATCGGTGCCAGTGAAAGAGGAAAAGGAAATGGTCAATATCGGGTTAAAGAGATCTCTCTTTCTAGCTAACTCGCGATCGCCACCGCGGATGGTGGCACGTCGTCGTGGAAGAAGAAGATCAGATGGGGGCGAGGGACGACGACGATGGGAAGCATAGGACCGTCGCCGACGAAGGGAAGAGAAATCAAAACTCAGGAGAAGAGAAAGGGATAGGGGTGTTTTTATTTGCATGTTGACTGAAATGTGTATATAGAAACACACTATGGTATTTATTTATTTGCCATAAAAAATCTATTTGGCCAAAAGTGGTCTTAGACCCCTTAATTCGTCAATTAATATTGATTTAAGTTACGGTCTCTACATGAATTGACCTAAACTTGTATTATACACTAAGATGGGAAAAAGTTATATATATAAGTCTCTTATTATTGTCTCACAGTGTATATGCATGCTAGTGTATACATATAATGGAGAGAAGCAAATGACATGACAAGGGCCAACGGGTTAGCATGCAAACATACATGATGTGATACGAGGCTTGAATAATACTCTAGGTTGGGGAATAAATCATATACATTTGTGTGTGTGTAAGTCTCTTTTATTGTCTCATACAATGATACATGTAGGAAAAAGGAATGCAAGGATGAAACAAAGCCAATTAGAATTGCATGGATTTTGTCCTTTGCTACAAAGGGGTTATATGTATTGATATGATGTATATTTTTAGCACATGAAAAGATTAAAGAATAAAATGATGTACCTATTCTTTTTAAATAAAATAAAAGGAATATTTGTATAAAGTAATTATCATATTCTAAATGCATATATGATGTGTAATAAAAGTATATACGTAGGTCTATTATCCCAATGTTTGATTAAAAGAGAAAAGAGAACACTTAAGCATGTCAATTATTCAAAAAGACTGTTTCAATGAAATTATTATTTATTCATATGTATAAATATGTATGCAATTAAAATATGTATATACCTATGTGTGTGACTTTTGGCAGCTAGAAGAATTTTGGTTGGGTTTATTTTATACAATATTATTCAAAAATATGTATGTATCAATAAGATGCGATTCGATTTGACAGTTTAGACTTATTTTGATTTTTTTGTTGAGTTCATTCTATTTTTGAGCTAATTATAATAGTTATTTTTAATTAAAAATATATATTCTTAAAAAATTTAAAGCTTAAAAGGACATAAGTTTGTCAATTAAACGGTACATAAATTCAAATTACATAACTTTTACACAAGAATATTAAAATAATACGCAACCTACTCATAAAAATTTCAAAATATCACAAATTTCGCGGAGTGACTATACTCAAGACCCGTAAACCGATCACCATCCGAAAAAAAAGAATTGACAGACGTCACTTGGTCGCACCATGGGCAAAACAAATTGTGTTTTACTTCTCATGTGCTTCAAATTCTTTAATAAATTATTCGAAGGGTATTTTTGTACATTACTAAACTTAGTCCTACTTGAATAATGTTGAACCAAACAACGAATTATTTACTCATATGTTATTCTTCTCTCAATCAAATACTATTTAGTACAAATAACACTACACTATCTTTAGTACGAGTTTTACCCATAGCGTACAATTCTTCCTTGTTGCAGTTGATTTAGTTGAAAGGATACGGACAAGAATAGTTCATAGGCGTACTAAGAATTGTACGCTGGACAATTTATAAAATAATTATTTGGATGTCCATTATGGGTGCAAATTATCACCTGGAAGAGGATTTCATCCATTCTCGGGAAAACTGTGAGGATTTCTGAAATAGGCCTTGCTTCAGAAAACAATCAACACATTTTATCAACAATTAACCCATTAGCCATTTTCAAATACAAGAATATTATTGACTGATAAAATTCTTATTGATTCTCTAAGTTTTCTTCTTCAACTATTTTCAAATACATATTATTCCACAGCAAAATGCCAAAATGGTTTATTCTTAGTCCTCTCAAGTCTCAACTCTCACTGAAAGATAATTTACAGCCATAATGGTTTATTCGGTAGAAAAGTTTTAGAGAAAGTCCTGATAATATAACAGGGGTACTTTTTAGAAAATAATCAAAGTATAGATTTTGTTAAAAATTTTGACAAAATCTCATCTGTTTTTTGGATTATTCAGATGGTTCAACCATCTATAAATCAACCTGAAAAGATCAATAACAATATACGCAGGCTCTGCCTGGATCTCAACAACACACAATTCTAAACTACAGACCACAGACCTTTCAACCTTTATCCTTTATCCGCCGTCAAACAACAGATAACTTTAAACTCAATACAATGCACAATAAAATCAAACTTTGACTTTATGGCTTACATCACCCAAATAAATCAAAAACTAGAAAGAGCACCAACGGATGCTTCGATACCTACTGCAAATGTATAGCTCTGAAATTAACTGTGCATACCTGAAATGTCCAACAACATGAACAAACCAGAGGGGTCAAAGTTCATAATAACAAACAATTCTAAGTATGAACTAAATAGATAAAACATAAGCCAACTGTAATGCCCAAAATAAAGTGTAATGTATAATATGGTATGATGAATGCATGTCAAGTTCCACAACTTTTATCCATTCTATAATCCAGAATAATTCATTTTCGTTTTCACAATTCCTTTTCATTTCTATTTTCATTCGTTGGTTAATCAATCCAATCAACCGCCAATGAGGTATGACACGTCTAAGAGAGTAGACAAACATCCCTGACCACTAGACTTGTGTGCCCTATTGTCAGTACATCCCTTATCACTAGGCCTATGTGCCCTAGTGACTAGTGCACCCGGAACCCCAACTCACCTAAGCAATCCACGCACTAGTGAGCTGAGTCAGGTCCTATTTTCAAGGCATTAACCTCCCGGGTATAGGAACCCACCTGCGCAGCGAGTCTCGAACTCGTATAAACCAATCAACCGTCTCACTCACATCTTAGGTGTCAATAGATATCAAAATATCCCTCAAGGCCATTCCAAAAACCGTTACACTTGACGTTAAAGTGTTTTATACATTTCACTTATGAAAATACTTTCACTGATTTTCATAATTTGCAAAGACTAGTATCAAATCAAATATCAGATCCCACATTTTCAACAGTTACAAAACAACATATTTTTTAAGTAAACATTTCTTTATGCCTTCAATTTGAATCCATGTTATGTCGAGTTTAGATAAAATTAATTTTATGTGGAGTAACAGTCCAAAAATAAAGATTTTCTTATATATATACATACATTAAAATTGTAAGCTAAAATAAGCACAAGTTCCTACCTTATAGGGTCCAAAATTACCAAATTCACTCCTAAACACCTCAATATAGCATTTTAGTCGATCATTAATCCGCAAGCAATCTAAGATAGAAACTCGTGGAATCTAGTGGTTGTATAAGGGAGAACAAGAACAATTAGAGACATAAGCAGATCTAACAATGGAATTAGTAATTTCCAAAAGTATATCAACAGACACAACAGAGAAATAAACTCTCGATCTAAATGTACCTGCATCTAATAGATACATATATATATCTATATTGCTCTATCAATTTATATATCTGTTCATATACCATCTTCTTGACACCAGTGGTCGTCATTGTTGTCCGCACCGCCAGTGATGGCGATGATGATGAAGGAAGATGAACAAGATAGGCAGAAGGCGATAAACCAAACTCAACAATACGGATCTGGAAATATAAATGTGACACATGAGAGGAGTAACCATTCTCAACTCCCAAGTCAAAACAATCCAACCAATTCATTTATATATTTATGTATATATATAAATCTAGGTGTATCTCGGCGAGAATCAGAGATCGAGAGGGGGCGAAAACAGAGCTCGGGGAGACGACCGATTAACGGCGACGGTGAGCATCGGTGGTGGCGGTGGCCGGTGGTCTCTCTCACTATCATGATCTCTTAGAACGGGGAAAGGAACGTCGTACGATCTGGGATCAACGATCAACGCCGTTGATGGACATCGGCGCCGCCGAAACAGAGAGATCGAGGTGATGGTAGTGGCGCGGTGTGACGGTGGCTAGTGGGTCGCCGATCTGTGAAGATCAGGGGTGAGCGACGATGGTGGTGCTCGTCGCAGGTGACAATGGCGACGCCGGCGATCGTGGCGCAGACACTGAGCGTGGAGGAAAGTCAACGCCGGCGATGGTGGTGCCGTGCGATCTTTGGGGAATCGCCAATGATGGGTCACCGGAGCAGAGTTAGTGGTGATGTTGTGGTGTCGTCGCCGGTGAGCTTGGAAGATCGACGACGAGGTTGACACCGGCGAGGGGGATCGGCGGCGGCGTGGGACAAGGGATTTCGGAGATTTGGTATTGTAAAGGTTTGATGAAGAAACAAACATTTCGGGTATAAGAGAAAAAGGGGGTGCCTCGTTTGGTTGTTACAATTGACAAAAGAAACATTTTGTTTTATACTTTTAAAAGAGGCAAAATTAATTAAGGAGTTTTAAAAAATTGTTTTCCTAATAAACTTTTATTGACCAAACATACCTCTTAATCCGTTAATTAATCACGAATTAATAAATAAATAACATGAGAGGCATTTAATAAATTTACGGTCTCTACATATCAGACCAAATAATTGCGCACAAATCTCTATCTATATCTCTCTGTTCTAATGCATTAAGATTTATCAACTCATAACTCAAAATTTGAATTCTTGCCCGATCAACTTTCAATATCTGACAAAGAAAGACAATTTTCAAAAACACAAAACTCTAACCCAAATTATTGAATTTTTGAGATTATGTCGTAGGAATATTGGAAGATAGCTAATTGGGAGCACTAGTGGTTGAGAGCTTGGAGTCCATTCACCAAGTTTGGATACAAATTCCAGCGCAAAGACTCCTTTCCCACAATACACATCAACTCTCTTTTCTTTTTCTTTTTTTTGTTATTAATTGATGTTTTTTTCTCTGCATTTTCTTTTATATAAAAAAAAAAGACAAAAAAGGTATAAAGATCAAGTTAGTTTAAACTCTTCGCCGGCTTCAATTTCCCGGTAACAAATTTTACCACCTAATGCACCATAAGCCACTAAAAAAACTATTTTTTGTTAAAATGTGCTTGTAGGGTTCGGGAACAAGAGAGCTATATTAAGTGCTATCAACTCCCCAACACTGTGACATGAGTTCAAGCTCTTATATATATACATATTGTTTTTTTCATTTGAGATAATTGAAAGAATATCACCTGATGTGTAAATGAGGTCTCGATAAACCGGGTCTTTTTCGTACCCTCCATCTTAGAGGTAACAAGCCAAACGCAGTTCTACTCATCATCCCTAGTCATCTAATCTTTATTTCAAGGGCACCATAGCCTCGAGGAGGCTCATCCGCTATGAATCACTACTGGGTACATGCTTCAACTCCAGCTCCAACTCCGCCACCTCAGAACCCGATTCCCCATCAACTGCGGGAACGCCCTTTGCCCAAAGAAATAGGTGGCTTCGCCTACAAGGCGTCAATAAAATCAAGCTAATACGTGTAAGTCTTCTTTACGACCTTTTGATCATGATGTATCATGAACGTGCCAATATGTGATTGGGGTGAGCAGTGGTCAGAATCTCCTGTAACCCCTACGTAAACAGTAACCTTGTTAGAAAAGAGAGAAAACAACATTCATTGTATTGCAAAAAACAAAATGGCTTACAACTACAGATTGATTACATGGTATAAATAGAGAACAAAATTAAACCCTAATAAATAATAAATTCTAAACTACCCTTCAACTATATACAAAATAACTAAAATACTCTCACACCCCGCCTCAAGCTCAGGATGCGAGCGCAAAAAGTATTGAGACTTTGTCAAGAAAAAATCGAAAACGAGTAGCAGTGTGAGTCTTAGTGAGTCTTAGTGAAAAAATTAGTCAACTGCAATGAAGATGAGACAAACGGCAGAGTAATAGTACCCGACTGAAGATACTGACGAACAAAATGACAGTCAATCTCAATATGCTTGGTATCACAATACAAAGGGGTGGAAGAATAGAGGCAAACACCCATATCAGAAAGCAGCCACTGAAGCCAAACCATCTCAACAGTAACATGGGCTATAGCACGTTACTCAGCTTCTCCTGTAGAGCAAGCAACAACAAATTATTTCTTACTTTTTCAGGAAATAAAAGAGTATACCTAAACTGAGAAATAAGAAAACTTGAACTGAGAAAGAAGATAACTTTTAGAATAGGAGGCAACTTCGATGCTAAGAAAATACCGAAGAGGGCCCAAATCTTTCATTTCAAATTCGTGAAACAAATGAAATTTCACCTCACTAATGGCAGAAGGGTCAGAACTAGTAATGATCACATCATCTGCATATAGTAATAGGATAACTAAGCCCGTAGGGGTGTGTCGAACAAAGAGAGATGAGTCGTGTGGACTTGGCTGGAATCCAATGTGGAGAGCAGCAGATTGAAAGCACTCAAACCAAGCACGTGGGGACTGTTTAAGCCCGTATAAAGCACGATGAAGACGACAAACAAGACCAGGAGGATGAGAGATACCCAGAGGAGGGCGCATATAAACTTCTTCAGAGAGATACCCATTGAGGAATGCATTCTTCAC
>JAUTBS010338541.1:0-10622 GCA_032361285.1 Aequorea victoria | reverse complement strand
AAGATCACATTAATCATATCTCAGAGTTTCGTATTTACACTAGAAGGGGTACTCATCAACAAAGTAAAGACTTGCCTGCAACTCTAGCACATGACCAACCATTGGCTCCAAGCAATGATTCATCTCCTACTCCAGGTAACTCTAATCTTTCTTTGTCAACTTCCACTCCTACTGCTTTCGATCTTGATGTACCTATAGCACTTAGAAAGGGAGCCCAAACCTGTGCGAAACATCCTATTGCAAAATATGTGTCTTACCCAAGGTTTTAAATATCGGCCGTTACGTATCGTATCAGCTGATACGTATCGGGATTTTGGACCTCCGATATCGATATTTACGAATGTATCGGCCGATACTGTCCGATATTACCCGATACATAGCCGTATCACCGATACCGATACCGATACCGTGATTTAGAACCCTGGTAAACATAGATTTGCATGCATCATTTGGATCAACAACCGATAATTTGGGCACATGTGCCTTCAGAAAATGAAAAACATTGACTTTTTAAATTTGTTGAATATATATGAAAATTAATTTTGGAGTCTTTAGATCTTGTTTTCTTTTTTATTTATAAATATTTCTTCGAGATATTTGCAACATAACTTTAAAATCTTTATATCTTGGGAAATTCAACTAAACTTTAAATATCTACACCCATTAATAAAAACATTAATGTGATTTAAGTTGTGCATTATGAATTTATGATGCATAAATTCATTAATTACTAAGTAAAAATATTTCAAATATTTTTCAACCGAGTTAAAATTAGTATAAAAATTATGGCATATATTGGATCATGGCTAGAAAGTAAACAAGATTTACAAAAACCATTTTAAACTCCAATAAATATAATTTTGGAATAAAAACATGCGTATCGATTTTTTTTTTTTTTGAGTTGTGAAAAAGAAAAAATACAACTCTGGTTACCGGTACCACGAAACCATGTCATTGCCATTGTTACCGTTACGACTACCACTTCAACTATTTAAGACCATGCCGAAGATGGCACACATACCTTTTAAATGCCTTTTCTAACTAATTTATATCCCTGGAATTCCTAACATTTGAATAAAACATTTAAAGCATTATTGAGAATTGAATTTGAAAAATAGTTATAGCATTTGAGTAAATCTCAAATAAAATCTTACTCTTAACATTTTCATTACTCATCTCAAGTCTTTAAACGTTTTTAATTATCATGAACAAGTGATTACTTAATTTGAAATTAGGAATAAAATCCCTTTGATTTCCCTTTTTTCTGCATTCTTCTTCCTTTTCCTTCTCTTTTTCTAGGCAAATAGCCCTTTTTGCAGAAAATTCTAATAAAGCTAGCACCTTTTACTCTTTTATATTCCCCTTAGTTCCTAGAAAAACATTAGTGAGACAAGTGTCTCCATCTGTCTCACAAAGTATGACACCTAGTAACGTGTATGCTTCATCACAATACTAATTAAACTTAATTAGTCTCATTTAATCATAGTTAGGAAAATTATTCTAAATTATCTTAATTAATCACGTGTACCTTAATTAATCGGGATTAATCTAACTACACCTAGCTTTAGTTAATCCGGTTTAGCAATTCAGATAAGGTTTTCAAACTTAACAAACATTAACCTAAGCCAATTAAGCACATCGATTAAGAGACTAAAGAATCATTGAGTCATTTAGATTTTAGATACATGCAAAGCACACTATTATAAGGCACTTATTGAAGCACGTGAACATTACTACTCATATTTCATATACGTAGCTTATTTTCACAATTTCTTACAAACGATTCATAGTTATAACCATAATAAAGCACTTTCAATCACTTAGCATGCAACCATTTCATATCATGATCATACATTTTTCCAAAGACAAAACATGACTTTAGCCTGAGCTAAATCAAATCGGGGTTAGATACGCCCACAAATGTCTTATAATCTTTTAACTTATAAGGAAAAGGGTTTACTGATATATATTTGACAAGATACCAATATAACGCAAATAAATTCAAGTTGCTATATAGGATATCACACCATTATTAATTATCATGGAATAATACTAAACTCGTTTTTGTTGTTATTCATTAGTTCTAAGCATGAATTAATCAACTTAAATACCATAGCTAATTTAAGAATAACAAGTCACTTGGTGAAATGAGCGGCACCTCATGCATTGGAAAGCCATCTCATGCTTTCTCCATTATTTGAAGTCTGATGTGTTTCAAGCTAGTGCCACCTCATGTTTTTTATATTTACACCTCATGCTTATGGATTTCAACACCTTATGTTAAGAAACATATCGTGTTTGTGGTGAATCATATTTTGCCTTTTTATTATGTTAGCGTCTCCTACTTGCTTGAATTGACACATCCTATTTGAACTTAGTGTTGCCACAATGACACCTCTTCCTTAATATTCACCTCAGACTTGTGTGTGCATCTATAAATAGAAAAGAATCCAAGAAAATTTTATTCTTTCATTGAGCTCTACCCAAAACAAAAGAGAGGAAGTGTGGAAAAGTGTTTGTTTATTTGTAAGTTATCTTCTACCCTTTCAAGTGTTTTCTATATCAACTATTCTTCTTGAAATGCAAAGACAATCTTTACATGCCTATGTATGAGATATGAAAATAATCTTGATTACGAAAATCATATGTTTGTCTATCTTTTGTTATTGTGTTGCTGTTTGTGAGATTGGATTAAAGGTTGTGACCGCTTATGATTTACTCTCAAAGGATAGGAGTATAGGACCCGTAGAGTATCCGCTTATGGGCAGTTAAGAGATAGGTAGAGGCCCTCGCCAACTCTCAGGGGATAGATGGCTCTAGAGTGTTTTCTTATGAACAACTAAGAGATTTGATTCTAACTCATGGATATTGATTTGTGTTTTTTCATCGTATTTGAAACTCGTTATATACCTTTTGATTGTTTTGTGTCCTTGATCCAACTAGCGGTAGTAGTTGGTTACTTATTGGGTTGTCTATCTTAAGCAATTTATTTATACTCACAATGCAGGCTGATGATTACGAGTGAAAACCAATAAAAAACCATATTAATTGAAAAATCAGACGCGAGGATCTCATCCTACAGTGTGTGGTTTGGATCGTGATAGTAAATGTCAAACAGAACCAGAAGAATATGAAAAGAAATCAAATAATTATATCTATACATATACAGTTGCCAGTTCTGAACAGAGAAGACAAGGCATGCAATTATACAACTTCTATATGCACTTGAGGGTGATGCTCAAGTCTCACAACTAATAAAACTCGAATGAGCTGAAATCATACAAACTATAAAAGGTCATCAACTTAGCAACTATTTACAGAACAAAGAGAGATCCTCAGATATATATATATATATATATGAAAAAGTAACATCCAATCAATAACTATACATAAAAAATCAACCAAACAAATTGTTTCCCGGTAAACGAACATTAAGTTGGAAAGCACGGGCATGCCAAGTATGTCTTGCCTAACAAAACTCATCAAACATGCAGATACACGTCTAAATATGGGCTACTATATTAAATTTTAAAACTGGAAACACTCCGGATACACGTGGGCAAGTGTTTCTATCACTTCGACAAAATGAATACCAAATACTAAAGTTTTAATATACATATATGCATCTATACATTCTAAACCCTTACAACTTAAACCTTGTTTATGAATGCTCCTTATTTCTGAAAATAAGACAATATGGCTTTCTATACCTCCTTTTTTCAATATATAAATGTAGAAATAAATAATCTGCAACTTTTTTCTACACAATAAACAAAATTTCAATGGTTATTTAACAATGAGTACTTTTTTACTTTCATACATATATATAATAAATTAATCGCCATATCCTACTGCGTCCGAATCTATTTTCTGAAAATTGCCATGACCGTGCGAGTTTAAGTTATACATGGACAATACGATTGGATATGATCTAAATCAATTGAGCCTATTTTGTTCACTGTGCTTTTAATTCTTGGCTATGGATTTCCACTTGTCTGAGCAGTAAGCGCTATGTGGGTGACAAAAGACGTGCTCATACTGCTCCATAGAAGAATATGATCAACTCGTTGATTGTTGGTTGTACCTTGATGGGAAAAGTGAAATGTGTAGCATATTGCTTTGTCATAGTAAATGACAACAATGGCGACCAAGCATTGGCAAGAATAAGACAAGAATACATAAATTGTCCATGTCCGCTGGGCTCAGGATTCTAACTATCGGCCGTTACGTATCGTATACATTGTAGCGTAACGATTTTTGAAGGTACCAATTGGTTTACGCAATAAAATATCGATGATACAAAAATTCACATGCGTACCAGCCAATACAACCGATACAACTGATATGTATGGCATGTAAGTACCATATCGATCCGTACCGGCCGACATTCCTGTTACGGGCACCATTACACGACAAGAACTCACTTAAAGAAAAAAAATTGCCAAGCACTCTTTTACATTTTTTTTCCATTCTAGACCCTTTCATGTGATATTTTTTCTTTTTAGTTGATTTCTAATGTCCATTGTTATGGTATTTGTATCATTGCACCAACAAATATTAGCTTTTGTTTATTTTATTGTCATGACTCATGAGTTATTTATTTTGGTAATATTTCTAATATCCTAGATAGTGGGATTCTAATACAATACAAACAAATCAATCTATTTTTGTCTTAAAAGTAATATAAGATTTGATATTAGTTTACAAAACATGTTTTAGGGGTCAAAATGCTAATTAGAAACCACCATAAAGTATAAACGTTCTATTTGTTATATAAGGTTATAGCATACTTATCAATGTGTTTTATGGTCTTTGCTAGTGCTTGAGAAAAATTCACAAGCGCGAATACCGATTCCCATTACACATTAACTAATACTCTTGATACCCGTTACGCGCCACTGCGACTGTTACGTCGGCCGACACCGCGATTTAAAACTCAAATTGGACTACTCAAAGAAAAGTTTAGCATAAACAACCAAAAGCCACAACAACGGAATAGTATCAACTAAAAGTGATGCCAATCCGTCTCACAAGTACATGAATTGTGGCTTTGTGGAGGCTTCAATGCTAAGTGGGCTGTGGAGCCCACTGAGGAGTTATGGTGCTTTGAGGTGGCAATGGGCCAATAGAGATTGGAAACTGAGGGAACACTAAAACTTAATCTTACATTAGGAAAGAGAGAGAACTTGTGGTAGGTTCACAAACGGGTCAGTCTCTTCTCTTCTTGTATTTCGGGAGGAGACCATAAGGACTCCACACTTTTAGCCTCTAGTCAAACGAAAAGGCTATATCAGACAACTGTGCAAGTGGCTTAAGTGCCCATAAGGGTTCTGACAACTGAGTACTATACAACCCTATGTATGTCGTTCATTTTATGACATGGAGATGTCTTCGTGTGGTGAATCCGCTTTTCTCCAAAGACTAGTTGAGGTGTCGGTTCGGTCCCTCAAGGACAAATGTTTCACTATGTATTCTGCAAGGATCTGAATATAAAGGCTACAACCCTAACATGATATAGCCACCTTTTCTAATTCATTATGTAGGAATCACTCTTTATTCAACCCACCCATCAGGTAGCATCTGAACATAAGTTCACAACCCAGACATGATACACTCCCTTTTTTCAATTCCTTGTATAGGTAAACACTCTTTGTTTGACCCAACCACCGCCTCTCTCTCTCTCTCTCTCTAGACACCCTAAAACAACATTAAAAAAATACATAAGAATAAAAATAAGGGATGGGCTAGTTAATTGGTAGTGCAAATAATACTAGAAGTGATGTAGCATGGCTTCTGCAAGATTTTGCTAAAAGTGTGCTGGACAAATATAAGTTAATGTGACTATCACACATTATATGAAATACATAGAAAGAGAAGAAGGGAGTTGGAAACTAGAGTTAGAGAGAGAAGAAGAAGAGGATGATGACGGTGAAGAAAGGAGAGGGAGGGGAGACAAAGGTGAAAGGTGTGAGGGGAACCAAAAGAAAAAGAGACAAAAAGTAGACAAGCATAAGAGATTAAAGAGGAAATAGATATCAAAGAAAAGAGAGTAGAAAAGGAAAAGATTCAATCCACTTGTTGACCTACTTCTTAGGTGTTGCTTAGGCCTTGGAAAGAAGAAGGATAAATATATATGAGAGAGAATAAGAGCAGAACCAGTGGAGGAGAGAGAGAGCAAACGTCTTCCAAATGTCCAACTTTTAGTCAACTTCAAGTTCTAATTCCCATTACATCAACAAGCCCATTTTAAAGGCTTCAAAAGACCCCTAAAGAAAATGGATATATTCTATAACTAAGCCTACAGAGTATAGAAACTTAATGACAAAAATATTGTATCACTTCAGCCTCTAAAAGTTTAATAAATGAAAATAGAGCACGACAAAATCAAAGGCCTAATTAACCAATACCAGCAATCAATTTATGAAATTCTGTGTGTGTGTGTGGGGAGGGGGGGATTGTCAATGGGGATACGTCAAGGTGGGAACTGAGACAATAATGAACCAACTACGAATATTGAGGTAGTCCTAGATACCTCAGGAACTTCTATCTATATGGCCCATGAATTGAACCCAGCACATTTTGCACACACTTGGATGCAAATGGATACAAAATAACTGCATGAAAAGTCACAGTTTCTCTCCATTCCACATTTCAAATAAGACAGAAATGATATATAGACATATATAGATAAAGAAAAAACCCACTAACCAGTCACATCCTTCCGATGCCCACGAAATGATTCAAGCTCCTTCATAGCCCTTATGTCATAAAGCTGAAAATGCAGAGTGAAGGCAGAGCAAATAACTTGCACACTCCGCAATTAAAACGCGAAGTCCACATATAAAACCGTTCAACAGAGTAATAGCTTGAGAAGTAAGAAGTTGCCCACCTTGATAATCTGATCCTTTGAAGCAGTTAGCACCCAGTTACCATTTTGATTCCATTTGACACAGAGAACAGTGTTCTTGTGCCCATGACTGCAAATAACCAGAAGTCCACAAAAACATTCATCTAACAATTAAGAAACTACTACTTTGATGACTAAAAATATTGCACTAACAATGAAGAAAGCTCTCTTCCTGATTTTGCATCCCAAAGTTTCACAAGGTTGTCTTTGCCACCTAATAAGAGCCCGGTAGAAACACAAATAAGTATGCCACTTATGAATTCTCAACCAGATCGCCAATAAATAAAAAGAAAAACAAAACTAGACACCTGAAACTAGTAAAGACTTGGTAGGGTGCCAGTCAACACTCTTCACATCCCAACCATGGCCTGCCTGAGTTTGAACCACAAATTTAAAAAAAAAAAAAACCTTAAATTATCTCATGCACACTTTAATCCTCGTCAAACTACATATGCAGAACATTCATATAACAGAATAAGTAATTTTCATATGGCACCTAAGAGAGCATTCCACACCAAAAGAGAAAAGATCACTGTTCATACAATGAATATATGACCTACTAAAGAAACATAGCTGCCAATCTACAAACAAACCAGCATACTGGACAGCCCGATGGAGGTATGTGCTTTTTATCCAAAAAAACAAAACCTTGCTCCACAAGTTTCTAGCTTTTATAAAGCACAGTAGTATACTAGATTAAAAAAAAAAAACTGGAGGTAAAACACTAAAAGTATAGAGAGAAGAGTTTAACAATTATCAATCCATAAATATCCATATCAAGTGTTAAAAATATAAAAATAAATAAAATAGTAGTGAAATGTAGAAGAATATCAATAAAGAGAAAGAGAGGACGCCTAATGTTTACGAGGTTCAGCCACGATGGCCAATATTAATAAAGAAAAAGGGAGGACATATAATGTTTACGAGGTTGGGCCATGATGGCTAACATCCACAGGAGAAGATCAATGGGCACTATTTCCACTTAGCTCAAATGAATACAATACACAATTACGTTTATAGAAGAATTTAGAAAGAAAGGCCACACAAAGTTTGTGGTTTGGCCATGTAAGTCCTACGCCCATGGAAGGAGATCATAAGCACTATGTCCGCTCAGTTGTTCAAATGAATGCAATATACAATCATATTTAAGGACCGATAGAGATAGATAAAAATATCATTTATATCCGTAGTTGTCAACTCGGGTATCACATCGTGAATTGTATTTATGTATTTTGAATCGTGTATCGTATCATATTCGTATTGTGTTTCATAAGTTTTTTAGATCTTAAAAAATAAGTGAAATAAAAATTGCAAGGCGTAGACAAAACACATATTTCAAACATCAAGCAAAAATATATAGCCTACTCCATTACAGATAGTTCAAATGTTCAAAACCACACATTCCCACTAAAAGAAAGCAAAACATAAGCATCTAGTTCAAATTCAATAACAAAGATTCCAAGTTTGTAACTAAAGGGAAGGGACCAAGCTCAGAGTCAGAGAAGAAACATAACAGAAAAGCTAATTTGTTTAAAATAAAAGTCTTCATCCTTCATTCATTACCATTCCCAAGGTCAATATCTAAATCATCATCTTCTTCCTCTTCCATCATGTCGTCGGTGGGATTGCCTTTCTCGTCATCACTGTAAACTTCAACATTTCAATCTCTTCTTCAATTACTTTCTTCTTGTCTTTATTCGAAGTGTTTAAGTTTCTTATTCTTATATTATAATTGAATAACATTACTAGAATTAGAAATTTCGTAAAACAAATATTATATATATAAGAAACAAAAATTTCTAAAATAATCACATAGTTTATACCTCATTTTCTTTTTGTACTACACTCGCCTTCACTAACTGGAAAACACCCGTGGATGTCCATCCACGAATTATCTTCGAGTCGACATGGATCTTCTTTTTTTGATAATCCATTCGGCATTGGATTTCACATTTGACAAACAAATTGGATTATATGAATCACCATCCTCTTGTAGTCCAAGTGCATTAAGCCTGAATTGATGTTGTACTTTACAAAGACCAATGCAATCACTTTTTGTTGCTCAAAACAGTTTTTTTGAATGCATGTGATCAAAAGTACTTCAATTTCGTTCACATCATGTTGTGAACCCGCATAGCTAGCCTTTGAAGTTATTTTCTACCACCTCTGTAACTTTCCCACAGCAACGCTATGCAATAAAAAAATTTAATCACAAACTCACAAGCTCACAATAATTTATCAATTTTCTTTAGTAAGATACTAAGACATTTAAGATATACCTAGATGCTTCTTGTCTCTTGTAATAATGGTCATGTTCATGCCAAACATACCCCAAACTTGTGAAACTTATACATTGGTGCATCAATATTACTATACTCTTCAATAGATGGACACATACTCTTTTGGAAGGGTATCATGAAGATTTGGGATGAGTTCCCAAAACATATTTTCTTTGAGAAGGTTGCGGAGATCAAGTTTATTTTTGGTTAGATGTCTGGTGCGGGGATGTGGCTTTGGGCCTGGCGTTCTCTGATATATACAATCTGGCTTTGGATAGGGATGCTCTTGGTATGGATTACGCTCGGTGAGATTCTAACATCTACTTTTGCGACATTAGGTTGCGAAGGGAAGTGCATGACTGGGAGATGAATCAGCTTCAGACTTTTTTTGGGGTTTTGTATTGTCGCGGTCATGGGGGTGGTGGTGTGAACCTTCTAAAATGGAGAGAGAATTGGAGTGGGAGGTTCTCGATCAAATCTTTCTACGTGTTTTGATGGAAAATCGATGTGTCCTTTCCGTGAGGGTGTGGAAGGTTGGAGCCCCTTCGAATGTGGCTTTTTTTGGATGGTCATCCGCACACGGGAAAGTCCTCACTGTGGATAATCTTACGTGGAGGGGGTACGTTTTGACTAATTGGTGTTGTTTGTACAAGGAGGAGTTCATTGACCATCTCCTTATTCACTGTGAGTTCACAAGGGAGTTGTGGGGTTTTGTTTTGTCTTTTTTTTGGGTTGATTGGGTTTTTGAGAAAGGGGTGAGTGGGGTTCTAAAGGGATGGAGGAGAGGAAGCCAAAGAAGGGCTTGGTGGTTGCCCGCATTGGTTGTGTTGTGGTTGGTGTGGATGGAACGAAATAGGAGATCTTTTGATGGGGTCTCCTCGTTGTATAGATTGAAGGATATCCTTCTCAAGAATTTGTACAGGTAGTTAGTTGAGTGTGGACCACAATCTATTTTTTGATACGGTAGATTTTATAGTCTGTTTCTGGAATGATTCCCTTTTTGTAGAGTCATTTACACTATCTCCTCTTTTAAGAGGTTTGTATACTCTCAATGGTCTTATATAATCCCATCTTCAGTCTGTATTTGGGTTGAAGTAGGGATCTATTGGATTGTTAACTATCAACTTATCTAAAATTTAAGCAGTTAGAAAGAGGGGTAACTTTGTTATTTATATCCTCAACACACCCACTCACGTATGGCTTGGCTCTCCTCCATAAGCGGGTCAAACACTTGCAAATATTTTAATTATTAGGTAGACAGTGAGCATTGAACACAGAATCGATTGCCTGCTCCGATACCATATTTGATTGTGATAGGTGTCTAAATGGACACATTTTTAGCCCTTTAAAATACACTAATTAGTTCAATTCTCTAGTTTACTTATATACTTTTAGTATTTTTAATAATTTCAGGCATTGAAGAATGAGTGAAACAA
>JAUTBS010338430.1:0-10622 GCA_032361285.1 Aequorea victoria | reverse complement strand
AGTGATAAGTACATCTTTTTATTCCACACACCCACTTAGTAGTGGTAACATATTTAGCCATTCATTTATCATCTTTTGTTATGGAGCCTTAGATTGTATTAACGTCCCAATCAAGAGTTGTTGTAGTACTGAGTCCCTGAATATTCCGCCTACTCTTAATTGGACAAGGCTAAGAAGTATTTTTCGGGCCGCTTAACAATGCTCAGTGGTAGAGCTAATATATCATATATCATTCTACTAGGACATATATCCACGTATTATCGGGTGTGCGATATATTCCCTATATTGTACCGTGGCGTATATCCTCACTTTATCGGGTGTGTGATATACCGACTACATGGCACTCACCATATAATATCAAGGCTATCATGATACACATAATGTATCCACTAATCATTTATCCCAACTTTTATTTAAGTTTTCCAACACAATGTTCATCATCTTTCCATTAAACTTTTGCAGCTTTCATAAGTAAATTTCTATTTTCGTACCAATTATTTTGTCCTTTTCAAATACTCAACACCTCGAATGAATAATTCATACTGTCCTAGTTCTCGTATTGTACTATATACTCAAGGATCATTTCATAAGATATAGGTCATTTCATAAGAACTTTCATAACCTTTATATTATAGTATATCAATTAGCTTGCCTTTTCTATTTGTCCAAAATGATCATATTTCTGCTATTCTAGTCTATGTTCAAGATTCTTTCATAAAACATTGAGTTCAGGTTCCAAAACAGGTTCATAGATTATTTGATAAAAATATAGGTTCACAAATATCTTTTCTTTAGCAAGTAACATCACCGTTTACTTTCATAAAATATTCAACTTTTATTATGTTCCAAAACATATGTTCATAAATCATTTTGTAAAACACGAGTTTGCAATCATTGTTTCCTTTCATAAGTAAAACCATCATTCATCTTCTCAAATCATATATCATGAAAGTGTAAGAATTTTAACCATTCACATTTATAACACCAAGCTAGTGATAAAGAAAAACCCACCTCGAATGAGTTTGACTCAAATGATGTCGTCCGGTTCACTCTGGATTAGGGATGGAAATTTCTCCCACCCCGCATGTCCCCACCCCTATTTTCTCAGGTTTTCCCCGCCCCTAATAACATGTGGGACGAGAATGGTATTTTCTTCTCCCATCCCATTTTTCCCTGCCCCTCCCTCGATTATATAAAATAAGTATGTTTTTATATATAAATATATAGATAAAGTTTATTTTTAAACTAACACAAGAGACGTAGGGGCAACCAACAAAAATAGGAACAAAAACCCCATAACATAAGGCAACAGTATTATCAAGCTCACCATAACAGGGCCTTGCAACAAACAACAAGCAGCAAGGCCTTAGCTCAGCATAACAGGGCAGTAACAAAGAACAATAGCAAGAATCCATCCCTCAAAGTTGGGTTATGGATAGCAACAAAGAACAGCAACAATATTATCAAGCAACAATAAGTGAGAACCTAGCCTAGCTCACAACAAGCGGCCACCAACAGAGTAGAGGACAGCACCATGCCACAGCAAGCAGCCAGTAGCAACACGCAACAAACAACATCAAGCACAGATCATAGCAGTAGTAGCCAGAGTCAGCCAGTATTATGAACATCACAGCAAACACAACATACAACATCAAGTATAGCACCAGAATAAGAAAAACCTTAAGGATCAAACATCAAACCACACACAATGTTTTATATTTTTACTTTAATAATTTATCAATTATTATTTCTTACTTACTATATTATCTTTAACTCATTAATATTACTCTTTTAAATCTTACAAAATATCGCCGATAAATTCCCGCCCCCGCCCTGCTTCCGCTTATTCCCTGATTTTCTCTCCCCGTCCCCACCTCAAAAAAATAGAGGGCGGGGATGGTACACCATATCCCCCCCATTGCCATCCCTACCCTAGATCTCTGATTCCCACACAACCTAGAACATAGATGTGATCGATACGTAATTTCGTTACTTAAAGTAACTCATGCATGGTTGTAGGGATGTGCTTGTGAGGTCATCCTCTCTTCAAAAACCTCTTATATAACGACTCTTGGTACCCCCATGGTTCCCAAGATTCCTAACTTAGGTTTAGGCACTTAGATTTGCTTAAAGTTCTCTTAAATCATATTTTCCTTCATTTTCAGATTCTGTCCCACCCATTTAAAATTCATTGTAAAATACTAAAAATTCTCCAAAATTTTTATAAATATTCCAGAGGCTATAATAAGTTGTTATCTACACTTTCCATGCAGAACTCGAGAGCCATACCTCAGCAGATAAGCCCCGAACAATTCATGCGATAGAATTTGTCAAAATCGTCCCTGTTTGGGAGAATTCAATTTTCTCCAAGTCCCTCCAATAAAGGTGAGGTTTATAATTTTTGGGTGAAACTAGACCCTTATCCATTTCTTTCCATATATGGCACATTGCTAGGGTATGTGTCTAGAGATAATTAAAATTCTACAAAGTGGTCTGTTATTCTGTAATCTTGACGCAGAATGTTCAAAAATGGCATAGGAGTTCTAAAATATATTTTTGGTTCCAACCAAAAATAACACATGTTAATAAAATGTTAAACTAACTCTATTTGAAATATATTTTCAGTTAGGCCTCGTTTGGCTAACACGAAAAATCTGAGATTGGGTCTTTAAGTTTATTATTTTGCCCTTTCCTTGAAATTCCTTACTCCCTTATTCTTTTCTACCCTCTTACTCATGCAAGATTTATTTTTCTGTAATTTGAAATCACTTTTTATGTTATCTTAGACATTTCTACTAACTTTTCCATAGGTCTCCGTTTATTTCTCCATCATGACCTTGAATCAAGAAAGTTCATCTTTCCTAGATTCAAGATCCTTCTCCTATGTTCTTCCATGTTCTTATCTTATTTTTATTTGAAGAGAGATGAGAGGTGTGAGATGATTTTAAAACATTAAAGAAGAGTTTTATGAACCTCTTATTTGATAACTTCTTTGTTGAAGGATGGAGAAACTAAGCTTGTTCTTCCTTCTCTTCTTCCTCCTTTCTTCCTTTTCTTTATTTCTTTCCTTTCTTTCTTTCATTCATTCTTTCTTTCTTTCTTTGTTTCTTCTTCTTTTTCTTTATTTCCTTTTCCTCCCACCATGTCCACAGAATTTTATAGAAAGAGAGGAGGAGCAAATAAATTTTTTGTAGAGAAAATGCCTTTATTTATAGGCAAGAGATTAGGTGTGAAATTACCAATTTATCCCTCATTTAGTTTTCATCCAATTTCAAGTTGGATTCTTTGTTCCTCTAGTTTGATTCAACTCTAACTAAATCTTGGGCTCCAAGATAGCTAACACCATGTTTGGTATGAATAATCCATTCTCCTTAAGCTTTAAGGCATTATTTGGTTTAATGCGGAACACATTTCTCTAAAATTAATGGTACTTTTGACAACACTTTTTTTTTAATTTTATTTATGTCACATCACTTTTTCTCTCATCACATCATATTCTATGTTCATCTCACTATTCATTGAAAACTTTTAATGTCTTGATGGGTTGGAAAAACTATTTTTTCAAACAACCATCCTTTCATGTCTTTTCCTTTCTTTTCTTTTTCTTTTTCTTTTCTTTTTTACAAAAAAATAGTCACATCACTCCCCCTCTCATGGGGGATCAGGCCAATGGGTTCTATAAGCTTCAAAATATATTTATTTTATTTTTATTTTAATTATTTATGAGAATTAAAATGATTTTTGGGTCAATTTTAATATTTTGGGCCAAATTCAAGTCTTTGGGCCTTTATTTCTTTGGGCTTGCAATCTAATTTGTTGGGCCACACATAATATAATTGGCTCAAATATTTATTTATATTGGGCCCCTATAATTTTTGGCCTAAAACTCTAGTTAAATTTTCCTATTGGACTTCTCAAAATTTGGGCCTCATTTAGGCCTTCCATGAATTTTCTTCCTTTGAACTCTTAAATGAGTTCTTTAGTTTATAATTTTATTGGGAACTTATAGTTGGGCTTAGACTTATTCTCTATCCAAATTTCTATTTAAATTTTTGGGGTTTAGGAGTTCCTAACCCTTACTTTGGCCTGTTTTAATTTTCTGCGCCTTTTTCGTCTTCCAAACGACTTTCTAACTTGAACGTTTTAAAGTCTCATTCTTCAAAAACTCTTTGAACTCTTTTTATCAATTTCATCTTTCTAGTTTTATCCTATTTTATAAATATGCATTCATCCCTTTGTTCATAGGGTTCGAATGTCATTCTTCAAGGCATAACACATTTGTTCCAGGTTTAACGTTTAAGAATCGCGTTGAGAAAAGTGGGGTGTCATAATTTCATTTTTCATTAAAAGACATAAGTTATTCTCATACTTAAACACATATGAGAAATAAATGATATTTATTCATGGATGGTTATGAAACCAAGGTCCCGAAGGGGTAGCTGCGAATGAAGGAGCGACGCCTTAGGATTAAAGAGGTGAACTTTGAGACGCTCGATTCAGGTTAGAGTGAATAGAAATGTTATAATGAAATGTGATGAATGCTTATTATCTTGAAATATTTTGATAACAAGCGTGATGAATGATCTCATAAATATTTTTCAAAGAAAGTTCTTTTGTTGTTAATGAAGCTATATTTTTGGTTTACTCAAATGTGGAGTTGTTTTGTTAAGAAGATTTGATAAGAATATGATAAATCTTATTGTGTGAATAATAATAATAATATTTATTTGAGTGTGCCAAGTCTTTTGGGTATCCGGCCCGTGTATGTTGCCCTTCATGGGTGTATGATAGCCTTTATGGGTGTATGATAGTTTATATGGGTTTTTCCCTTTATGAGTGTATGTTGCCCTTTATGAGTATATGATAACCTTTATGTATTTTTTCCTTTATGGGTGTAAGTTGCACCTACAACTAGTGATTAAAGAGTGGCCCTCATATCCGCCACTCTGAGTAAGTGCGTCATGAATGAGGTTACGGTACCATCGAAACTCCTGGTCGTGAGGTAAACGACTACTTGGGCATTATAGAGCGTGAGTTGGATGTTAAGTGTTATATAAATGCTTGTAAAAAATATAACACTTTGGCGTTGTGCCTAATCTTTTTAGTTAACAAAAGTATTTCAAGTATGAATGCATGTATTTATGAGAACTTCTTTTATCAGTATGTGAAACTACTTTTCAATCATATCTCTTTATGAAAAGTTTTTTTTGTATGTCTCATTTTATTATAATGCTAAGTCCAGTCTCCTGTAACCTTTTTTATTGCAGATATCAGTACCGGGTAGAGGTCGACCACCAGTGCCAGGAGGAAGACTTTTTGAAGAGTATCTTTTGTTTAAATTTCTTGTTGGGTTGTTATACTTAACCAAGTGATTATGATCGAGAGACGATCAAAGATACTTATGTTTATGTGGTTGGGGATTGAGTATCCCCTGGAATAAACTTATATTTTGATTTAGGGATAGAGTATCCCTTAGTAGTTATGGACTTTGGTCCTAAGAGATAATTAATCTGTCTTGCTAGAATTATTCATGGGTAATGCAAAGTGTATCCCTTAACCAATTGAGTTAATTTTAATTAGGTGAGCTTATGCCGCACCACTTCGAGTAGGTTAAATCATCCTCTAAGGAGTGAGTGTGACAAAGAGTGTGTGCTGGCATTAGTGAAGAGTGTCATGGTAATTTAATTTTTTTCCCCCAAAAAACAAGATTTTCATAATCTTAGTTTGAGCGTGAATCAAAGTTAGAGTCAGTTGAGTTCCGAGAGACGTTGATTCAATCTCAATGTCCTGTTAACCAACTTTGGAGAATTTGACGAGGTTGATTGAAAACATTTAGAAAACTGTGGCCAAAATGCAAGTGTTAATCTCCTAAATTGCCACCTAAATTCATGAACCACATAATCCCAATGATCCTAACCTTTAATAACATGCACCTCTACCTCCACTGGCTAAACCCGACCCTCTCAAACCTCTGAACTTCCAAGTACCCAAATAGGTTCTCGTGGTTTTTCCAGTGGTTAACCCATAGCCCAATCGAGTTGCATAATATCCTCCCCTCAAGACTGGTTTGGAGAAGATAGACCGCATTGAGAGTCTGCTAAGAAATACTAAAGGGATAGATGATTACATGCTTGACATCAAAGCCCTATGCCTGTTTTCCAAGGCTTTGTTGTCGGACAAGTTTAAAATGCAAAACATGGAAAAGTTCAATGGGACTAGAGATCATAAAGTCCATCTAAAGATGTACGTAGGAGCACTAGGACCTATGAACATAGGGGAAGATTTACCAGGAAAGTTATTCCAGAGGTCTCTTATTAGGGCAGTCCATCGTTTGTTTTTGACATTGGATTCGTCTAAAACACATACCTAAAAAGATACAGTGAGCATATTCATGGTCTAGTACTCATAAAACAAGTAGTTAGATATGACTATGAGAGAATTGAAAACCACTCGCCAAGGAACTAAATAGACTTTTTCTGAGTTCATGTAAAGATGGAAAGGTAAGGCTCCAAAGATGACTATAAGACTGCTTGAAAGAGATTAAGTTTTTTTGGTAGTGAAGAACTTGGAGCCACTATTCATGAAACATCTGATCATTCAGTTACTAATCACATTTGAGTAGCTCTTTGAGGTTGGAATACAAGTTGAAGATGTTATGTGTCACACCCACTCTCCTAAGGTACTTTACATACTAGGAGGGGTGTGACACAACCACACTAACTCATACTTGTGATAAAACTTTCACTTGACTTAGAGGTCATTTAAATTACTAACACCATTAATTTCAAGTTTTGAGACAACAAACCTAATTATATACAATCATTGGGATACATAATCCCCAAAATAGAAGAGCTTAGATCATTCATAGGTCGTCTGTCGACCACATCAACCCCTGTATTAAGATTACAACCCAAATTCAAAATACAAAACAATGTCGCTCTTTTGACCTTCGATAACACTAGTGGACAGATCTCAACCCAGAACCAAAATCTACAACAAAAAAGTTAAAGAAGAGTGGCTTAGCATTATGATGAAATGAGATATACATAAAACGAATTCAACAGTAAATGAAGGCTGAAAAATAGTTTCACAATTATGATAAAGAAAGTTTTTTGCTCATCACACAAGCATTCTTTAAAAATTTCTTCATTGAATAGAAAAGAATCATCCTCCTATAGTTATTCTCAAAGCTAAAACATCATGTGTTTAACAAGTATATTCACAACCTAACCAAAATATATTTCATGCTATTCAGTACCCTCATAATTATTTACCTCACAACTAGTAGTTCTGAAGGTACCGTTGCCTCACTCACAACTCACTTCAATGTAGTGGTGGAGAGGAGGGTTACTCTTTATCACCAGTGGTAGGTGCTAGCAATTCGAGTATAGCTCGCAATATAAGCCTTTAAGGCAACAACACAGGATTAACCAGTAACAACTAGGGATGGTTACCCACAACAACTTGGCACTTTCAAACAAAAACTCATAGTTCTGAGATATAATAAAACATCCTTTCATCATACATAAAAACATATCTTGAAACAAGATTTCTCAACAAAGTCTCACAGTTGCGTTTATCGAATACTTCATTCAAGTAAAAGAACTATCTTTCAAAAGCCATCCATAGTTTCATAAGCTAAAGCATAGTATCAAACATTTCAAAAATAACTTTCATTCTTCTCATTCCATTATAAATAACTAGTCACTCTCACCTAAAAAGGTCAAGTATCTTGTAAATCAATAGTTCAAGCCCGAGGCGGCCCACTAGCATCCGCGACTAACTCTCTGATGCCTAAGTTATATAATGCACCCAAACATAAGTACCAATTCAATTATCATTTATATGTGTGAATGAGATATGACTTATGTTTTATTGGTAAATTCGATAGGCTCTTTAAGTTTTACACCTTTCTTCATAGGTTCTTATGATCCAATCTTTTTGTTGCTTTTGTAAAGATCCAAATTTGTCATAAAACCTAATCTAAGCGTAAACTCACCCAAATTGAGCAAAATGAGTCCATAACCCTAGAATTAAAAACTGCATAAACCCTAATGACACTAGGAAAATAAGTTCATGAATTAAACCTAATGGACTTAGAAGAAAGATTGGTCTTCTAGAACACAAACTAAATAACGAATTATGGGCTAAAGTCCAACATATAAATTTAAGTCCAAAGTTTCATAAACTAAATTAATGGGCCCAAATTAAATTCTAGAGCCCAAATTATTAATCCAAGGCCCAATCAAGAAAAGAATTCTTAAAATTTCAAAAAAGGCCCAAATTTTAATACAAAACCAAAATAGGTCCCACATAAGTTCCTAATTAGAAAAATAAGAAAAAAAATCAATTATGACCTCATGCCAAATAGACCTTGTCCGGCTACCCCTTCTTTCCTCCATGAGAGTGGGGTGATGTGACATGTGAGGTGACCATTTTTGGAAAGAAAACAAATAAAGAAAGAAAATGTGATGGGACCTTTATCCATCTTTAGAAGCAACCTATTTCTAACACTCCAATCATTTTTCCCTCCAAATTAAATATTTGTAGGAGATACTTATACATATAAATATACCTCAGGAGGAGAAAGAATACATGAAATAACTAAATTAGAGAAGAAAATGAGTCAAATAAAGAATAATAAATTGAAACTTTTCTAGAAACCCCTTTTCCTCATCATTTGGATTTGATCTCTCTTGTAAATCAACTATTCTTCCCATGTCATCTTGTCCTCCTTTGGAAGATTTTATTGCCAAATATGTCATCAAATTGAGGGGAACTTTGATGGACTAATAAAGAAAAGAAAATAAAACAAAAATAATGAAAATTACCTCTCTCCTCCTAGCCTATAAATATGACCTTTTTCCCACACATTCTAAAATATTTTCTCCACTCCTCTCTCTCTCTCTCTAAATTTTGGCCAAACTAGAAAGAAGGAGAGAAGAAGAAGAAGAAAGAAGAAGAAGGGAAAGAACTAAAACTAAGTCCTAACCTTTATTGATCAAGACCAACCAAGTAAGAAACTTATTGAACTCTCCTTTTCTCTTTTAATATCATCTTCTTACCTCTAATCATCTCCAATATAAAATAAACATGGATAAGAATGGAGGTGAACCATGAAAATAAGAAAATAATGTGTAGAACCTTGTTTTAGAGAAACTTTGTAGGGATTAAAGACAAAGAAGAAATAATGTAAGAAATATTCGAAACCTTATTATGAATATGTTAGGTTGTTATGATGTGTTTGAGTAAGCATTGGATATGTTAAAATAGGATATGTTGATATTTGTGTGTTATTGTTAGAAAATACCAAAAACAGTGTGGTTTTTAAGCTACTCCAAGAAATTTCGTGTGAACCAAAATTTTCCCAAATTCTAATCTGTTTCAAACAGAGCCTTTTTAGGATATCTTGAGTGTGTGTGAGTTTTGGTTGGACTAAAAAATGTATTTTTGAACCCCAATGCCATTATTGAAGTTTCTGTGACAGTGAGACAAAAATACATCCAACTTTGAACCCTTGTAGATTATTCCAAAATTATTCACTTGCAATGAAATACTTATCCAAAGAAAGGTCTATGGGTCTAGGTTCACCCCCTTTGTACAGAACTCACTTTGGATTAGTAGATTTCGAGATATCCTATTTTTACCAAATAGACCCCTTTTTCAACAGATTCTTTGGTGTGAATTTCTAATCCACTTTGTATTCACAATCAGTTCTCAGTTGCTTCATGAAACGTTTAGATAATACAATAATATAGCTCTCTATAAATTTTCACAATTATCAAGTACGTTTCGGTATTTTTAAAGTAACTTTGAATCACTATGGCAGATTTTGGAATCCTGTATTTTGTTGAGAAATGTGGTGTTTAAGTCCTTATCTACTCTTATGTCATGTTTGTTCCCTTTTAACATCATTCATGGGTATTTGTGAGTTTTTATGACTAAGTTAAACGTTGTACGATCTTAACTTTGTGTTGTAACGTCTTTCATGCATGACCTGTGTCTTGGGTGGGGGCATTCGCATTGTGTCTAGCTTGGTTAGGTTTGGCTTTTGATGAAAGGTTATTATGTTGTACAAGTTCACATAGTTTGTGACTTGGGTATGATCTTGTGATAGAGTGGGTGGTTTGCCTTCCATGTTGTAATCTTGTGATGGAATGGGTGGTTTCCCTTCCATGTTGTAATCTTGTGATGGAATGGGTGGTTTCCCTTCCATGTTGTAACCTTATTCCTATGGGGCACCTGGTCAGACTTATGAATTTAACAACAGACTCGTCAAGACTCGTGAGGGAGGAGGTTTCAGGGCAAGGTCGATAACAAACTGAGTTTAGATTTTTAGCCTGGCTGTATCCCACCACCCTTGGGGCATTCATGAACTAGTGGAGTATGTCCCTCGCTACAGTTCATGGTGTGATAAGGCGGGTCTTAAGATCGGTTCAAGATGCGAGCTTGCATGAATCGATGGGTATTTTAACCCACTATGAGTGATGGTGACCGCCAATGGGAGACTGAATCGTGGCTCTCTGGGTGTTATGTTTCAGAAGTCATAGGATGTGTGGTTGAGTATGTGATCCTTTCGGCGTAAAGGGATCCTTGCCAGGAACCAGAGTCTCATCATTGTG
>JAUTBS010338429.1:0-17824 GCA_032361285.1 Aequorea victoria | reverse complement strand
TTTACTGTACTTGGCCATCTCCCAAATGATAGTGAGCTCGGCCCCCATTAGAGAAGATGAAGGAACTCAGAGACCCATTTACTATACTAGCCAAGCATTCTGGAGAGAGAAATCCAAATATCCTCAGGTGGAGTAGCTGACATTTTCCTTGTTCATCTCGGCCAGACGACTACGTCCCTACTTCCAGGCTCACACCATAGTTGTGATGACCGACCAACCGCTACGAAAGATATTGCAAAGACCAGAGACCTCTGGTCGCCTAACACAGTGGTCGATGGAGTTAGGCGAGTTCGACATTCAGTACCGGCCTAGATCGGTCATCAAAGGGCAAGCAGTGACAGACTTCATTGCGGAGTTCACGGTCGAGACCCCTTCCACCGAGCATCTTCTTAGCCCATCAGAGGCCAACCCCTCGGCGATCGATCCAGGAGCCGAGGTAGCCTTCGACGCTCGCCAAGTATGAATAATAAGCGTGGATGGATCGAAAAACCAATTGGCCAGAGGTGTAGGTCTCATCCTCATCTCCCCATAAAAAGACGAACTGGAGTAT
Organism: Aequorea victoria; assembly: GCA_032361285.1. Classification (NCBI taxonomy): domain Eukaryota; kingdom Metazoa; phylum Cnidaria; class Hydrozoa; order Leptothecata; family Aequoreidae; genus Aequorea; species Aequorea victoria. Next base: position 17,274 of record JAUTBS010338429.1, on the reverse strand, counting down.
TTTGTACTCTTCAGTTTCCGAGCGACCAACAACGAAGCAGAATACGAAGCAGTCATAGTCGGCCTCAGACTGGCACTAGCCTTGGGGGCAACCCAGGTCAAAATTCTTAGTGACTGACGGCTAGTGGTCGGTAAAATACAAGGTCAGTACGAAGCACGAGAATATTGAATAAAAGCTTACAAAGTCATCACCGAGGAGTTGACAGCTCAGTTCGATAAGTTCATAATTGAGAGAATCTCCAGGGATTACAACTAACAAGCCGATGATCTTACTCGGATTGCATCAGCTCTCGAGGGATAGATGGGTAGAGGAATATTAACATAGTACCTGATCCAGCCGAGCATCACCCAGAGAAAGAAACCACTAGTAGTAAATTTGGCACAAGTCTGTGTGATCTGGGCAAAAAGTATAATCAACTTTCTTCGAGACGGTCAGTTGCCTACCAACCGAGGAAAAGCAAAAAAAATTGAGGTACCGAGCAAGCAAGTACATGTTCATCGATGACGTTCTTTACAAACGCGACTTCTCGATACCATACTTAAGGTGCATCTCAAAAGAAGAATCCGAGTATGTAATGAAAGAAGTACACGAAGGGATGTGGCAATCACTCGGGCACTCGGGTCCTATTAAGAAAAATCCTAAGGGCTGGTTACTACTGGCCCACCATCTAGAAAGACACCGAGAACTTTGTCAAGAGTGCGACAAATGCTAGAGGTTCGCAACCATACCCAGACAGCCACCAGAAGAACTCATCATAATCACCACCCCGTGGCCATTTGCCCAATGGAGAATCGATATAGTAGGACCTTTTCCGATCGGGAGAGGTCAGGTGAAGTTCTTAATAGTGGCAATCGACTACTTCACCAAGTGGGTAGAAGTCGAGCCATTGGCAAAAATCACCGAACATAAGGTAGTAGACTTCGTGTAGAAGTCAATCATATGTCGATTCGGCATCCCAAGAAGCATTATCACCGACAATGGCAGGAAGTTCAACAGCAAAGGATTTAGAGATTTCTGCTGTTCGTTCGGCATCTAGAATAGGTACTCCTCCCCTACCCATCCACAAGTTAACGGGCAGGTCAAAGTGACCGAAAGAACAATCTTGAAAATGATCAAAACTAAACTGGAGTCAGCAAAAGGCCTATGGGATGAGGAGCTCACAAATTTCCTCTGGTCATATCGAACCACAGTTTGAACCTCGATGAGAGAGATTCCATTCATGGTCACCTACAGAAAGGAGATAGTCATTCTAGTGGAGGTTGGTTTAATAAGCCACCAAATCACCAACTTCGATGAAGAAAGAAATGACCAAGCCCTCCGAGAAGGCCTGGATTAGATAAATGAGGTACAAGAGGCCTCAGCTCTCAGAACGGCGATCTACCAGGAGAGGATGAAGAAGTACTATGACAACAATATCAAAAAGAGAGAGTTCAAAATATGGGACTTGGTCCTACAAAAGGTCTCCCTCGCTACTAAAGATCCCCAAGAGGGTAAGTTAGGTCTAAATTGGGAAGGTCCATACCAAGTGGAAGACCAAGTGAGGTCCAGAGTATACCGACTAAATGATACAACCGGCAAGATACTCCCACATACGTGGAATGCCGAGCACCTCAGGAAATACTACTAGTGAGAAAGCATGTAAAATGACAAGCAATAAAAGTATCCGCTTTTTTATATGTCTTCATGCTTTCATAAAACTATATATTTGCAAAAGTTCAACAACCAGGTCACCTTATGACCTAGTCGGCCCAAATGAGGTTGGATTGATTGAAGGTATCGAACCGAGGCCCGAAGGTTCAAAGTTTGACAAACCAGGTTCTCGTCTAGTCAGCCCAAATATGGTTGGATCGATTGAATGTATCCAACCGAGGCCCAAAAGATTCAAAGTTCAACAACCAGGTCACCTTAGGACCTGGTTGGCCCAAATGAGTTTGGATCGATTGAAGGTATCCAACCGAGACCCAAAGGTTCAAAGTTTGAAAAACCAAATTCTCATTTGGTTGGCACAAATGAGGTTGGATCAATTGAAGGTATCCAACCGAGGCCCGAAAGACTCAAAGTTCAACAATCGGGTGACCTTAGGACCTAGTTGGCCCAAATGAGGTTAGATCGATTGAAGGTATCCAATCGAGGTCTAAAGGTTTAAAGGTCAAAAATTAGGTTCTCACCTGGTTGGCCCAAATGAGGTTGGATCGATTTAAGGTATCCAACCGAGGCCCGAAGGTTCAAGTTCAACAACTAGGTTCTCACCTGGTCGACCCTAATGAGGTTGGATCGATTGAAATTATCCAACCAAGGCCCGAAGGTTCTTACCTGGTCGGTCTAATTGAGATTGGATCAATTGAAGGTATCCAACCGAGGCCCGAAGGTTCAAGTTTGACAAACAGGTTTTCACCTGGTTGGCCGAAATGAGGTTGGATCGATTGAAGTCATCCAACCGAGGCCCAAAGGTTCAAAGTTTGACAACCAGGTTCTCACCTGGCCAGCCCAAATAAGGTTGGATCAATTTAATGTATCCAATCGAGACCCAAAATTACTAAAAGTTTGACAATTGGGCTATCACCCGGTCGGCCTAAAGAAAGTTAATTTGAATGGGAAGTCTAAACGGAGCCGATAAGGAAGAAGATTAGTATGAGTTGGCACAAGGTCAGACCATCTAAAATTATTTGACTGAGAAAAACTCAGGAATTTGATCATCAGAGGCTAACAGAAAGCCCGACCGAGGAACCAAACACTTAGCAATTTTAATTGCCCAATGTATCGGTCAGTCAGAATGAGTCAAGAGCTATCAAAAAAAGGAGAATCTGACCGAGGGACCAAGCACTTGGCAATTTCAAATCCTAAGATACTGGTCAGCCAGAGCAGGAGAAAGGCCAGACAATCTGACCAAGAAGGCCCGACTGGAGTAGAGTGCTCCACTTATTCAACAAAAAGTGGAATGACCGACTGAAGGGTCCAAACACTTAGCAAAATAAATAGTATGTAGGATAAAGAAAAGCATTCATTCAGACTGAAGGTAAAATATCCAAAATGTTTTCGTTCCTTGAAAAATTAAAAGGATTATTTTTACAAAAGTGCAGAAAAAGAAAAGTGTCAAAAGGAACTACAAAAAGAGGACTCAGGCGCCTAGCTTATCGACAGTCTTCTCGATCGAGCCACTTCCCTCAGGTACACGGTCATCCATCTGCCAATGGAACTGAGAGAAGTCCAGACCTTTAAAAGAAGCCGTCGCGTGAGCCTTCATCGCGTTGAAGTCGCTGACGTAGTATTCAACGGTCTCCACCTTGAATTCCTTCGAGGCCCTGAACACCTTGACTGCCTTCTTCTTGGTCGCGGTCAGCTCAGTGAAGGACTTGGCCAGCTGTTCCTCCAGCTCTTTTACCCTCCCCTCGGCTCGGGCCACCGCCTCCTTGCCAAACTCCTTCTCGGTCAGAAAAATGGCCACCTCTTCCTTAGCCTCAAAGGCCACGCGCTGGGCTTTGGCCTTCTTTTGCTCCTCGAGCTGATTTGACAGCTTAGCCTGCATAGCAATGGTCTTCTTGTTTTTCGAGGTAAGAACTTGCTCCCGCTGATAGCAGTGACTGGACATATGATTCGCCAGATCACAAGCCTACAAAAGCGAGACCAAAAGAATGGAAAATAATCAGATAAGAAAGATAAAGCTAAAGACAAAGCTAACTCACCCGAGTCAGGTTCATGAGCAGGTCTCTAGCCAGAGGGGCTATCCCAACCTCGACCAGTGTGGCATTGGCATCTCTAACAAACTCGCACATCTTGGCCTTGGCCATCCTGAATTTTCTCAGCAGCTCGCAGGATGGGCCAGAGGTTTCCTTCAGGGGAAGAGTGTTCGAGGCAGATGAAGGGGTGACCGACCCAGTAGGGCGACCGGGGGAAGCAATCGCGATCGAGGGGGCTCCTTCCACCAGGGTCGTGGGCCCCACTGATTTTGGGGCCTCGAGAGAATCTAGCTCCACGACAGGGGTAGGCTGATCCATCCCAAACTAAGGCAAGCCCCTCTTCGGCCTTTTGGTTATCGAAGGCTCAATCTCCACGCCGTCTCAAGCCAGAACTTTCTGGGCTACAACCTTCCCAGGTCTCTTCGACTTTCCTGCGATATAAGAAGATGAAAGGAGTTAGAATCAAACATAATGTGAAAGAAAGCAAGGAAACAAAAAAAGCCATGCAGGATAAAGAGACAAAGGGGTAAGGTGCTCACTCGGGACTTCAGGACCGAGTAGCGAGGCGCTCAACGAGTGAGGAGTCACCAGCTGGCTATATGATCTGTCAGAATGACCCCGAGCGATTTTCACTCTGGTCTTTACCTTAGCGTCAATTTCAAGTTCAGCCAAGATAACTTCGTAATGAGGCTTTCCCCACCTCATACTGATCCTCGGGGTATGGGGGGCCACCACCTCATTCGGTTGGAATTCCCAACCAAGCCCAAAAATGAAAAAGAATTTTTCCTTCCAGAACTTATTTGAGGAAAGGCAACTAATGACGAGGACTCGGCCGTTCGACCGAGCTTGGAATTAAAACTAGCCAAGTTGTTTTTTTTCTCGACTGGTAACAGTAGAGGAATTCCTCCACTGTTAGGTGGTGTTCACCACAAGAAACCTCCTCCCAGAGGATGATGGCCCCGTAAAGGGTCCTCCAAGCATTGGGCATTAACTGAACCGGAGATAGGCCCAAGAAAATCTAAAACTTCCCTAACTATCCTAGGAAAAGGTAGCCTCAGCCCGGTGGCGAAAGCATGTTCATATATGCCTAGCTTGCCATCAAGAGGCAAGCACGCCCGCTCATCACTTTGGGCAAGATAGAATTCTACGGAAGAAGAAAGACAGAGGGAAGAATGAAGGTGAACCAGGTCAGTGGCTTGACTGACCGGGGGAATAAGCTCGGTAGCAAATTCCTGAGAGCCCTCCTCAAAGAGGTGAGCAACCAAACTCGAGGCTTCACCTCGGTCGGCAGGGGACGATTCCCGAGTGGGGGAAATGGGAAAAGAAATGGCTCTTTTGCTACTCGAATGACCAGAAGAATGGATTTCCTGAGGGAAATCCATGGTCTCACTCCTCAAGAAAGGGATTGTGTACTGAACGATGACACACACCTTTTGAATAAACTAGTCAAAGATTGGATGGTCAGGCATAAATGTGCTGACCAAAGGGGGAAGCTCAAAGCTACGAGAACAAAATAGGATTCTATCGACAAAAAATGAGGAAGAATGAGCAAAAAATGAGGGTAAGGGAGAACCTCTAACTGGGGGTCAAGAGAAGCCAGAATGGCTCAATTTCAACGAAAAACACTGAAATAAAGAGGAGAATTTACTAAAGCGGTAGAAGCAATGAACACCGAGAATGGAGACTTGAACGAAGACTTGGAAGATAGCAACGATCGGAAGGAGAAGAACACGAGAGAGTGTATGTTCGAGTCACAATTTCAAGGAACTGAGCAAAAGCCCCCAACTTCCTATATATATAGGCATCACATGAAGGGCCCAGATTAAAACGTACTTCCTGATCCAACAGTCCCGAGAAAGAGCGATACCGACCGTCCGATATATTAAAAATCAACGGCCCAGATTGAACCACGCGTCAGAGGAATACAAAAGGACTGTCATTTTGTAAATTTCAAACTATTTTCTTTTAATGCAAAACGACGTTTGACAGCCCTAGCGGTCACATCGGGAAGAGAGAAAGCCTCCTCGTACTTTGTGTAACCGTCAGCCCAAGGAATTGAAGTGACATCGACATAGTCATATAACCTCCATTTCAAAATTAATTATTCCCTTTGTTGAGCGGGTACGACTCGGGAATAGTGCCATCTGATAAGTATAAATTAATCAGTCGGTCCAAAGCCGATCGATGGGAAAGCAATTTAATATTAAGGACCGACCGAGAGGAGAGAAGATAGAAGATAGAAAGTCATCTTAGCCGATTGAGGTCAAGCTCCCAGCCATAGCCAAAAGGCTAATCAAAAGCAATCCATCAGTCTGTATACTCGGTCGAACAACATATCCATTCGGATAACCTACTCGGTCAGCTCGATTGACCAAATTGAACACCCATAAGGGACTCCGAAATCAATGCCAACAATCTCATCCAAGATCACTCCGAACAGCTGTCTTAGCGACAAATCAGGGACCAGGTCAAGAGTTATCCCGAAGATACCGCTCGAATCTACACGAATTCGAAAAATCTTGCTCGGATAAGAGGAGATCTCGTCGGATCCCAAGAGATCAGGGATCAATCCCCTTCGTATCTCGGATCCCATGCTCCCACATCACTATCAATAGCAAACACCTCCAAACTCTAAAGGTTTACCATTCTCGACACTCCTACATATTGCTTCTACATTCTACATTGATTATCGACTGTCTATCCGCTGACTTTAGTATCAGAGAATAATAAGCTGTCACCCCACCGGTGTCTATGTTCTAACATCTTGCAGGAACCCAACCGATGAACAGGAAGGATTCATTCGAGCACTTTCGAGGAACGACGATCCTCGGAGGACCATCCAGATTCAGACACCAACATAAATGATGGTAATTTAGACTACAAGAAAATCTAAGGACACCAGAAATTAATTTTTTTTACCATAATTAAAATTTAATTATGATCCTCATATTCCATAATTTATAGTGCTTGTTCCACCAATTTAAATTAGAAAATTCATATGATTTAGTTTTAATGATCACACAAGTAAACATATGTTACATTGATAACGATGTACACTATAATGATACATGTGATTTAATACACAATAAATGTGTAACTAAAATAGGATAATTATTTTATATATAAATTTAATTTTAATTAATAGATATATCAATTTAAGTTTTAATAATTTTTCTCGTTAAAACTATACATCATACCTTCACATATACCTTTCAAGATGCGAAAAGATAAAATCAAATCAAATCCTAAAAACCCTTTCCCATGGCCAACCACTTCCCTCCCTCCATTCTCTCTCCTTGTGTGTCCCATAAGTAAAATGTCAAGTCTTTGTAAGAAATTGTAAGGCATGCAGGGATTTTCATTGGTGCTTGTCATATCTCACTTTCTTTTTTCTTACATGCATCATTACACAGGGCATTATATAAACTTCCCTTTTTCCTCGCCTTTTAGTCGAACCTCCCATCTCAAAAATTTGAAAATTCTATTGCTTTGGTTTAGAGATAAGGAGGAGAGAAAAGAAGAGAGAAAAATAGAAAAAATAAATTCTAATTGTTCTTGTTGGAAATTCTTAAAGGAGGAGCACCACCACCACCTCTTCCTACATCTCTTCCATCCTCATTTATAAGGTAGAAGACATATCTAAAAACTCATGATTCTACATCACTTCAATACTTCTTCTTTGTCAAAGAATAGCATTGTAACTATTTTTCTATAGATTCTTAGCACATGCATACAAGTATATCACCTTATTCATCCCTGTACGTGTTATTTCCAAGTTAGTGAATCTTAAATTAAGTATATAATGTTCATAAAAATCATATTTTAGAAAGGTTTATGCATGCATGGTACTTTTAGACCAAGTATGTTGCACAAACTTGATTTTTAAAAAAAAAACTAGTTTGCTGCCATGATTTTGGATAAATACGTAAAAATACTTAAATATTTTATTTTTAATTTCTGTTTCAACTGAAGTTAGATTAGGATGTCTGGAACACTCATAATTTTTAGTTTATCCATAGAAAACTATTTTCATCACTAAATGGATTTATTTCCACCGCTGGTCCAAAAAACTATTTCTAACCCGTCACTTTAAATGGCCACCATTTCTTGTAAAAAAACTCCTATTTCCATGAGACCACTCTTTACAATTATAGTTTCATGTTAAGGATCTAAGTCCACTGGTTTCACCTTAATTAATTCTCCCTAACTATAAATGATTTTGATGCAAAGTCAGTGCCTAAGTGATCCTAACACGTTATAGTATACCTCTAGTTTTTAGTAAGTTTTAGTTTAGTGTTTAAGTATGATTTTTCATTTTTTTTCTTGAAGATACACAAATCTGAAAATATGTTTCAAATACTCTGTTTTGATTCTAAGTTATGAACGAGATGTTGTAATGCTTGTTTACTTATTTAAGTGTTATGCTCACTAATTATCACATGTTTAACTATTATTGTGATATGTACCATTTCATATATAATATTAGTTTTTAAAATATATTTTTATTTGACATCCTCATTATTGGTAATTTAATTAGTTAAGATTATTCAACATGTCATCTTTACATACATGAATTAATGTTGATATATATCATGTTCTTGAAATTTTGTTAATTAAGTTTCATCATTGGGCTGGGATATGGGTTTTGCTTCACCAAGTTTATTAAGTGATAAATAATTTAAATGAATGGACGGGAAAGTTTTCGATTTATGCATGGATCTGTTCTCAAAATAAAAAGATTTGTAGCACTTTTTTGAATGGCCCCACGATACTAGGCGAGCTATGTGATAAGTTCCTGCTCCAACCTATATCGTGGGCGGGTCTGAGGAAAAGGAAAACTTGATTAACTTATGCGAACCCAAGAATGGTACCGACTTTGAATCATCACATTTGAGGTAGCTTTCGAAGTATTTGTGTAGGCCGATTGGCGTTTGAACTAGAGTGTTCATTTTTATTTATTTGGTAAATATTGTTACTGTTATTTTCTATGACATTGCCTCAGAGATGTCCCTGTTAAGTAAGAAATTCAACTATGATGACATCCCGACTGAAAGGAGGGTGTTGATCAGTCGTGGTGTCCATTTTTTGTGAGGTCTGAAATTAGGATGGTCTATTTCGGTTAAATGAATTATAGAAATCACTAAGTTAGTAAAGCTAGAACTTTGAAGTTAATCAAAGCATATTCTCATTTATTCTGTACTTTGTTGCCTATATTGTGATTGTTCTGCTAAAAGATGTATGTGTTATGTTAGAATTTTGTTGCTTTCGATTATATTTCCTCTGGGTTTCGGAGCTCATTGCGTTTCATGCCAGGTTGCAAAGTAGCCTATGGAAACGTGAAAAATCATTAGAATGACCAGCAAAGGCCTTAGATCTCTTAGTGAAGCTTAGTTTAGATCTTAAGTTTAATTTCTACATTGTCAAACAAATTTTAATTTTTTACCTGCTTATGTGTTACGTGTTAAACATCATGATATAATATTTTTTTAAGTCTACTCGCGCTACATTTTGAATGGATGGATGATTCTATTAAAGTCTTCTGTGAAAATATAGTTATTGTCGCTGTAGATATTCTGAAAAATCACGGTGTCACAGTTTGGTATCAGAGCATAGATTCAACCCTTAACCCACGCTGACATTATACCTTTAGGCTTCACATAGTGCCTAAGTATGTTCTTTTGACTATAGAGTTTTGAACTACAGTTTACTCCAACCTGACACAGTTCTCTTACATTTGTTGTAGGATGTCTTCGGATTTGAACCCAGAGGAGTTTCCTATGGAGGAGGTTGACTCAGAGGGCAAAGCGTCCGACATACCTAATAAGGACATAGAACCCGTCAAAGAGGAACCCATCAATGCAGTGCCCCTAGCTTGGATTATGTCAGAAGAATTCATGGAGGACCTGGACAGAGAGTTAGGCGATGATAAGGAATAGGAGGATGCGGAGAGTGTGATCATTGACATAGATGAAGCACCACCAGTTACCTCTGATGATGAGGTGGGGGTACAGATTTTCTGGAGAATGTGTAGATTGGGGCAGTACTACCCTATTAGCACTATGATTTACGATAAGGTAGCACCAGGTATTAGGTGTAGTTGAAAGATGCCCATTTTTGCCTATTATTTCTTTCAACCTCATCTTGTCATCGAGCATCCGGGTGGTAGGACCTTCCAATTAGGAGTACCCCTAGCTTTGTAGAATGTATTAGGGACACAGTGCCCAAAAACCTCATCCAGCTCCAGAGGTCATTGGATGAGGAAAGGATCTTCGGCTTAGAAGAAGGACTGGACTTCGACGACGACAGGACATACACTGAGCGGCAAATCATGATGATAGATAGGGAGAAAAGAAACCCAATATATCTGGTTTTATGGTACGTCAAGGTTCATTGGATGTGCTTTGGATTCATGAGGTAACTTGGGAGTTGGAGGCGTTTGTGAGACGCGACTACCGTCACCTCCTTGGGGCTTACCTTCCAGCGGATGAGCAAAGACTTCTTTTTTTGGGTTTTAGTTAAGGGATCTCATCTTTTATTTTTGTTAGGGAGATAGACCTCGTAGTCAGGTTGTGGCTATATGGATAGCCCCCTTTGTAAAGTAAAGTGTAAGGCATATGTAAAATTTACGTGACGAACAATAGTTAAATGAAGAAGTTAATAGACTGCATATTTTGTGAACATTGGTTGTTAATTTCTCTAGTATGCTTAATAAAGAACTAAAATAGAAAGTATCACAATATAACGCAATAAAAGAAACTTTGAGGACTTACCTGCACCATGTTTATAATAGAATCATGATAAAGAATAATATGGTCGGAGGATGATGACGATCGCAAACCATAGTTTACGATAGTAACGCGCCAGACCACGACAACAATACAACAATGCACAATGACCAGCCCCAGTTCAGAGTAACAATGTACCTAACGTTGATATCCTTCATCCTGCACCAAGAAAGGAGAGCAAACTTACCCAAGTCCTTAGGACTATCGCTGCAGTTTTGCAATCACCTAGAGAGCAACCCCAGGAAAGAAACGAACGTTCATCAATCTTCTCCAAATTTCATCGTTAACGACTGCCAGTTTTCAGCGGGGAACTACACCCCTAGTGTCACACCCCAATTTGGGAAAGGTGACCAGCCATGGATATTGGGCCTTAGCCCAATGAACCAAGTAAGCCTTAATTAAACAACTAGCTAACAATGTGTAAAAATATCTCAAATGCCAAGGATTTAATCAATGAAAATTCAATATAATCAAAGTGGGACAAACAGCTCATAATATCTCATCAATATCCATTATTCCTATAATTCATGATAATAATTCTTTATTCAAATGCGGAAGCGAAAATGCATGTCCTAGAGGTCTTATTCCTGGATTCCTTTGAAGCTATCGAGTCCATTATCTAGCTTCTTTCTTGATTACCTGAAAATAGCATGATATATCAACATAATCAAAAAGGGATTCAAATATCTTTGTACATCAACATAATCATGGAATGATACATACAGTAATATCAAAAAAAGCGATCACACAACCCATCATTTTATTTCAAAAGAGTGATCATTCAACCCATTATTTCATTTCAAAAGAGTGATCATTTAACCCATCATTTCATTCAAAATATATATATATATCTTTTTCCATATGGCATCGTTATCAATATGAGTCACCAAAATCTCAAACTGGACATCAAGGGTGTCCTCAAATCATCAGACATAAAAGTATTTGTATCATAATAATGGCATAGCGATATGCTCGTCAAAGAGTGGAAGAAATCAATCAAGTGCCACAGGAACAACCCGAGCATAACAAGTAACCAATGCCACATCATAACTCGGGGCAGCCTCAACCCATTGGATCTAATATCGAAGTAGGATCACCACAGGTTGGCGCATGGGCTTGTTCCCTCAACGATCCCGGTTAAGATCACTGGACGCACCCGGACTATACCTTAACCGTTGAGTCAACTAGAGTCACCACGAGATTCAGACCGGGTCTGTTCCCTAGCTGGTCAAAGTCACCTCCGTAGATGGTTTTCCCCTGGACTTTTTTCATTCCCGAGAATTATATCTCATAATCGTACCATATATATAGGAAAACGTGTAAAACATTTGTACCATGATTTTACAAGAGAATATCATACAATATTATTTAAAAGCATTTAAAACATATGCATTTCTTTTTTAACATAATTTGGGAAATACGGAGATTTTATTAAAAGTACATAGCATGTAAATCCACTCACCTGATATCTAATACAAGTTCAAAAAATAGGAAGGTAATCTACGGTTGACACGTCACCCTGATTGTACAATGTAATAATCATAATCAATAAAAAAACTAATAAACCAAATTAACAACCAAACGGACCCTTCCCCATTTTATAAGTTTTAATCTTTGTTTCTGGTGTTAAATTAATCATTAATTAATTTAATTGCCATTAAACTGATGTCCAAACAAAGCATAAATATTTAAGATTAATTTCAAAATATTTTAAAGAATTTTCAATACTGTGAGTCGACCCAAATTGTCTTTGAGTCGACTCAATAGAGTCACAGGCGCTTGTGAGTCGACACAGCAAGGTTATGTGTCGACTCAAAGGAAGAAGGTCTTGGCATATGCTTAACAGGTGACTGTGAGTCGACTCATAGGGTCTATGAGTTGACCCAAGTCTCTCAGTTGGCCATGAGTCAACACCACAGAAGCTGTGAGTCGACCCAATGTGGCAAGTCACGGTCTTAAGTGGTTGTGAGTCAACTCATAGGGTCTGTGAGTTGACCCAAGTCTCTTAGGTCACCATGTGTCGACCCAAAGGATGGTGAGTCAACTCAAATGGTAGTAACCCACAGCATGGTCATCATGAGTTGAGCCAAAGGGGTTGTGAGTAGACTCACACGCAAGGCAGAAGGTCATGGGTTGACTCAAAGGGTCCATAAGTCGATCCCAGGTAGCAGGCTGGTAAAAAGCCAAGGTCTTGGCCTTATGAGTCGACTCACCCTCCACGTGAGTCGACTCACTGGCCACAGACATGGCTTCTACGAAACGTAAGTCGACTCATCCAACGTGTGAGTCGACCCAAAGCTTCGCACCAGGGATTTTCATGGCTGAAATCTCTGATCCATGGTCTTTTCTTTCTTTCTTTCTTCATGGTTTATTTCTCTTTATACATTTTATCATATTTCCGAATGATATACCTACATTTATATGCCCTTTTATATGATATGTAATTATATCTTTACATGATTTTATATAAATACTGTTATGTACATATATATATATATCAATATGTATCTGGATCCTTTCTCTATTTTGATTTATGTATGTTAATTTATGTATGTGATATCCTCATATATCTACATAAGTTTAAACTATTTTAAAGAAGGAATTATTAACAGAGGTTTCATTATATTCAATGGCATTATGTATATACATATATATATCCCTGTGTATAAACGAAGAACATGTGATAAGTGACGAACCAGGGATCACGATGATGGTGATAACAATGGCATCGCTCGGTGGTGCTTGCGGTGGCAATGCCGATGTGGTGGTGGTGGTACAGATCGGCAGTGGTGGCCGCGGGGCAGCGGTTATGGGTAGAGGGAACAGCCGAGAGGGAGAGGAGTTTGCACAGAAAGGGAGACACCGAGAGAGATGTGTTTCTGTGAGGGATGGACTTTTGAGGAGGAGAGTCCGTTTTTATAAGGGGATGATAGCCAAAAATTAAGAGATCACATGCTCATCCCATGATTATCTCCTTATGAGTTATCATCTTCCTAAAATACAACCCACCAGCTGTTAACCACATGCTCAGCCAGATCCACCTTTTTATTTTATTTCTTTATTTTTGTCTCATTTTTTCCTTATTCTATTATTAATAACATAATTATTATTATATCAATTATTTTTTTAAGTTTTTTGGAATGTGAATTTTTTATCTAATTAAATTTTTAATTAGTCAGTTATAATTTATAATTAATTCAACTAAACGCTTCTTCAATAATTATATGATTTAATAATTTATTTATCCAAAATTCTCGGGTTTCACACCTAGGTAGTCGATAGTTGGCTGAGGCAGATAAAGAAAATGTTGGACACAATGAACATACAGAGAGGTGAAGATAGAATCGCCTTGGCGACCTACCAACTTGAAGGAGAAGCTGATCATTGGTGGACATCTACGAAATATTCCCAGACTGTTAACACCATGCAACTGTTTGAGGACTTATTTATGAAGAAATTTTTGGAACTGAAGCAGGCAAAGTGGACAATAACAAAATACGCTGCTTGATCTGAGCTTAAGTTGACACATTTAAGCCCTTCAACTTATATTTTATATCCTCAGTTTATCTATTTAATAAATGTTTTAGCATTGTTTCGCGTGCAGGACCGGATAATCGGACATATGGCGAGAATGACGTTAAGAAGCAGATAATAATGCAAAAAGATGTTCGAGATGAAAACTGCCCAAAAATGTCCGGACACAATTCAAAACGTCCGGATGTCCTAAAAGAGCAATGGCCACGGGTTGAAAACGTCTGGACGCTCATCACCTACGTCCGGACGCTTTGCGGCGAATTTAGATTTTAATTTCCAGCGTTCGCGTGGCTTTTGGTGGGAGTATAAAAGGAAAAGTCTTTTCAGTTCTTAGGGTTCTAAATTTTGAGAAGAAAACACCCACGGTGGCTAGAGTTCAAGCGGAAGAAGGAAGAAAAAGATCAAAATGGCTCGTCTATCCAGATCAACTCCATCTCTCTTGTCAATGAGCAGCTAATACCCTCCTGCCTAGGGTTTGGATGAAACCATAGCCAAGTAATTAGGATTTTTGCATTTTGATTTATATTTCAAACATTTGATTCAACATTTTGTATGACTCAGGCTTTTGATTTGTTAATCAATTGGTTTTTATTTCATGATTTCGCTTTCGTCTTAGTTTTCTGTGATTACGATGACGGAGTTATACAAATATTATTTTCTTTGAATATGATTGAGACGTGAGATAGGCCAAGGTTATAATCAAGAGGAAGGAATAAATTATGAAAAAACGTATGCTCCTGCTGCTATGTTAGAAGCTATACGTATGCTATTAGTGTTTGCATGCCAAAGAAACTTTACACTATTTCAAATGGATGTTAAAAATGGTTTCTTGAAGGGCTATATGAATGAAAAAGTGTATGTCAAGCAACGTCCTGGTTTGAAAAATCATAAATATCCTGATCATGTCTTTAAATTATTAAAAAAATTATATGGACTGAAATAAGCTCTTAGAGTATGGTATGAAAGATTAAGTGGTTTCTTAATACAAAAAGAGTTCTCTAGAGAAGAACTTGATTCAACACTCCTCATTAAATAAAAGGAAAATAAATGTTATTAGTACAAATTTATGTTGATGATATTATCTTTGAATCTACTAATGAGAACTTGTGCAAAGAGTTTGCTAAGATTATGTAGGAAGAATTTAAAATGAGTATGATGGGTGAGCTCAACTTCTTTCTTAGACTTCAAATCAAGCAAATAAAAGAGGGAACCTTCATAAATCAAGCTATGTACACGATTTTTTTTTTGAAAAGGTTTGATATGGAAGATGCAAAACTATGCACAACTCCTATGAGCACATCAATAATAATTAACAAGAGCGAGAAAGGTAAATTAGTTGACAGTAAAAAGTATCGAGGTATGATTTGTAGCCTTCTTTATTTAACTACTAGTCGTCATGATATTATGTTTAGTGTGTGCTTCTATGTTAGATATCAATCTGATCTAAAAGAATCACACCTAATTGTTGTAAAAAGAATTCTTAGGTATCTTGTAGGATCAACAAATCTAAGCTTATGGTATCCCAAAAATACATCTCTAGAACTTCTAAGTTATTTAGATACTGACTTTGCCAGTTGTAGGTTAGACCGTAAAAGTACTATTAGATCATGCCACTTTCTAAGAAATTATTTAGTCTCGTGGTTTTGTAATAAATAAAATTTTGTAGCTACCTCAATCACCGAAGCCAAATACATAGCCGTGGAAAGTTGTTGCGTTCAAGTACTTTACATGAAATAACAATCGAAAGACTTTAATTTAAAATATCATAAAATTCTAATTAAATGTGATAATACAAGTGCTCTTAGTTTAACAAAAAATCCTATTCAACATTCTAAAACTAAGCACATAGAGACAAGACACCATTTCATTAGAGACCACGTGCAAAAAAAAAGACATTTCATTAGAATTTATAAGTACGAAACATCAACTAGCTGATATATTCACCGAACCCTTAAGTGAAGAAAGATTTAATTTCATTAAAGGTGAATTAGGCATGTTAAATCCATAAACAATCTGATCATTTTTGAAAAATTAATTTTTTTTGTAGCACATGGGTCGACTCACAGAAAGCATGAGTCGACTCAGAACTCTGTTAGCCTAAGCGTTGGACGCTGATGGGTCGACTCACGGGAAGTATGAGTCGACTCGCATCGCTATTTCTGCTCAAGAGATGAAGGTATTTGGGTCAACTCACAAAGGCTTATGAGTCGACTCATGGAGAACCATTTTCTGTCGTATCCATAAAAATGCATTTGGATCAACTCAAAACATTCATGAGTCGTCCCAGTGCAAGAGTATATAAATATTTAATGTGTTCTGTGGTGGCCCATTAGTTCAAATGATCAAAAGCTTCATTCACTCTCTCTCTCTCTCTCTCATTCGTGAGTCGAAACAACGGTGCCTCACCTCTAAATTCTCTAAAAACCTCTCTGAATCTCACTCTTGTAACCCTAACACTCACATCGCCGCTACCATCACAGCATCGCGATTCCCCTTTTGCCTTGCGAAAAACCCTAGTTCTCTGTCGAACTCCGTTCTCTTTCTCTCATCTCAACAACTCAACTCAACCATGGATCCTTCTAATCCATCAACTCTCTCCATAAGAACTAGAACCGATCAAGGTGACGAATCTGGCAGTAGGAAGAAAAGAAAAAAGGGCAAAGGTCCCTCATCAGCCGTGCTTTTCTGTTGAGACCAAGAGACTCAAGATAGGTACGAAAAATCTTTTAAGTCTCGCCAAGTTCCTAATGGATGGTGCATTGACTTTCAGTTCTTTGATTCAACTGAAATGCACTTTAGGACTTGGTTTATTGATTTGGGATGGTACAAATTTGTAACCATCAAAGAACCTGTCTACCCAAAACTGTGTAGAATTGTTTATTCCCACATGAATGTAACAATGGGTCATGAAGGGCTATTCTTAAGCAGTTGGGTACGGAGAATAGACCTAGTGTTTGGAGACCAACTAGTCAACAAACTAATAGAAGCCCCTAGTATAGCACACATTCTTGATTGCACCAAACGTCGCCACAACTGCCCTGACATTCCTCTTGAAGAATTTATCTCTTTAATCACTGGCCGAGATGACCTTAACCCTGATAAAAATTTTGACACCAAACTCCTTCACCCTGAATACAGACTGCTCCATCACATGGTGAACCACATGTTCCTACCCCAAGGAGGGGAATTTGGGGATGTCATCTTCATCCAATTAATGGTGGTGTGGTGCATCATCAACAAAGAATCCATAGATTTTGGCCACCTCATACTCTCTGGCA
>JAUTBS010338318.1:0-10623 GCA_032361285.1 Aequorea victoria | reverse complement strand
AAACTTCCAAACTTCTAACAATTGTGATCTAATATACCAAGTCTTTTTTAAAGACTCGTCAAGCTGCGTTTTAAAGCCTTCAGTACAATGTGACTCACCCTTACTTTTACAATGAGTTGGAATGTTATTTGTTTCACAAATAATAAAATAAATACTCTATGTGAATAGTTGATTTTTACACTGTAACACTCTGAAGAAAATCCAAGAGCAAGATGATGAATAGTAGTTACTGGGGCTTTTCTGAATAGTAGATGAGAGAATCTGTTTCTAATCTTGAATGAGTGATACAAGATTTGCTCTCTTTTTTTATTTCTCTCTTAGAAACAGTGATTGATAGTTTTGATAATCTGATATGGTCTGGTGTGGTGTGGTCTCTATCTTCTTCTTTGAGAAATCGTATCTTTATATAGATATTAGTTTCAAGCATATCTTGAGATAAGTCTTGCTATCAATGATCTTGATACCGAGGAGTGATTCTCGTGATTTGCAATCTACTTTTGTCACTATTTTTTTTATTATAGACTGATTCAATAATCAATTTTGATTTCAAATTCAAACTTGAATAATGACGTTGTATATCAGATTTGTATCTACTGTAGTGATATCCTATAATTAATTAATGCGATCTTTGATTCTCTTTTTCAATTATTTGTCATATCTTCTTAGGATTGATTTGAAAACAAATTCACATATAAATTTGTACCTGAATATAGTCGTTGAAGATCAGATTTTGACATTTAATGCTCTGAGATACCGTTGTATTTTTCTGTCATTCGCGCTAAAAATGTTGTTTGCGCAATTCTGGGTCAACTCAATGTGAGCTTGGGTCGACTCAAATACCTTGGGAAAGATTACTGCGTCAGTGGATCGACTTGCCAAATATCTGGGACGACTCAAAGTGTGATCGTCTCTGTTGTTTGACAGAAGTTGCCAGTGGGTCGACTCATGAAGTATCTGGGTCAACTCATGAGAGTCTCTGTGTTGACTTGTTGATTTGGGTCGAGTTTGACTATTTCTGTGTCATCTCATATGCTCTTGGGTTAACTCATAAGTTCCTTGGGTTGACTCACAGTTGGTTACTGTGAGGAATTTTGGTATTGGATCGACTCATGATGTCATATTGATCGTTGAGTCGAGGCGTGGGTTGAAATATATCAGCTCATGCGTTTAGTTTTAGACTTGGGTCGACTCATGTTAAGTGTGGGTCGACTCATGGCAACGCTTGAAAGAGATCCAGAGAACTGCTATGAATTGGTTGACTCATGGGCAGATTGGGTCGACTCATGCTTATGCCAGTTAAAGATCTAGAGAGGTGTTGTGTTTGGGTCGACTCATAAGAAAAATGGGTCGATTCATGCTTACGCTTGTTAAAGATTCAGAGAGCTATTGTGTTTGGGTCGACTCATGGGTGGTATTGGGTCGACTCATTGCCTCTCCTGATAAAAGACACAGAAAGCTTTCTTGTTTGGGTTGACTCATTGAGTAGTGTGGGTCAACTCACAGGCTTGAAAAAGCCATGTTTTGTTTTCTGTGATAAGGCTCTGTTTGGAAAGAGTTTTAATTACTTTGTAATCATTTTAACACCTGAAATCACTTCAAATAATGTTAAATACAAGGTCAACCCCAATCATGGGTGTTAACCTATTAAATAATCGTTTAAAAATATTTTGACGATTAGTTGAAAAATATATGACAAGGTATAATAAAAAACTTTACTGAAAGGATAAATCATTTTAACTTGTCAATATTGTGTTTGAAATTATTTAAATCATTCACATGGTTTTCTTAAAACTTGGGGCTTTATAAAATACTTATTTTTAACTTTCTAAAAACTTTATTTGTTATCATTAAAATTAATAAATTGATTCGTTAAACCTTGGGGCTAACGAGAGGGAGGCCAGCGAGAAAGCGAGGGCCCAGGCCGAGGCGAGGGTCCAGGAGCAGGAGGCATTGCTGGCCACAGTCGAGAGCAAGGCCTTCGCTGAGCTCTCGGCCAAACTAACAAAGGCCAAGGAGGAAGCTGTTGAGGCCTTTAAGGCCTCAGAAGAATTCAACATAGAGACCGCTGAGTACTACGTCAGTGGCTTCAACGCGATGAAGGCCCGAGCAACGGCCTCCTTCAAAGACTTAGATTTTCCCCCTTCTTCTGGGATAATGATGACCCATAAGCCGAGAAATGGGGCTCGATCGAGAAGCCCTCGGCCTGAACTTCCTTTTTCTTCTTTTTGTCGTCATGTAATTTTTGCTTTCTTTTCTTTATACTTATTGTAAAAATAATTCTACAATATGAATGAAAAGCTATTTTTAGATGTCTTTGCTCTCAGTCTGAATGAATGTTTAGTACCTCTCAGTTTGAATGAATGAAAAGTGTTGGACCTCTCGGTCGATGTTTCTACCTTTTGACAGATGAATAGAATACTCTATCTCTGGATAATATATTGTGTTTTCCCCTTTAATTTTTAAAGTGTTGGGTATTTCGGTCGGGCTTTCTAGTAGCTCTTTTCCCGCTCTGACTTAAGGTAATGAAAATTACTAAGTGTTTAAAATCTCGGTTGGACTCTCAAACCATCCGACCACCAGACCTTAAAACAATCTGGTAGGAGTTTTCTTAAGTCTTTAAATTCTCGGTCGGTCTCTTTAAATAGCTCGACCTTTTTTGTCGGCTCATCTTGATTGGTTGTAGTTTTTACTTACTTAGTCGATCTTTTCATAGGCTCGGTTGGATCCTCGAGTGATTCAAGCACTTTTTGACCGACCAAATCCTCAAATGATATGGCTGTTTGAACTTTATAGGATTCTTTGATGCCTCGATTGGATCCTCAGGTGATCCAATCATTCTTTCGCCGACTAGGTCCTCCGGCGACCTGGCTGTTGAACTTGTCGTAGAAATTTTTCAGGCCTCAGTTGGATCCTCGGGTGATCCAACCGTTCTTTGGCCGACCAGGTCCTCAGGCGACCTGGCTGTTGAACTTGTCATAGAAATCTTTTGGGTCTCAGTTGAATTCTTAAGCGATCCAACCGTTCTTTGGCCGACCAGATCCTCAGGCGACCTAGCTGTTAAGTTTCTCTTGTAGATGTAGAGTTTGTGGAGAAAGCATAAAAAAACAATGTATAAAAAGGATACTTTTATTGCCGTCGTTTACATGCTCCCTTACTGGTAGTATTTTCTAAGATGCTTGGCATTCTACGCGTGTGAAAGTATCTTGCTGGTTGTATCTCTTAGTCGGTACACCCCAGATCTTACTCGGTCTTCTACTTGATAAGGCCCTTCCCAGCTCTGTCCCAGTTTTTCCTCTCAGGGATCTTTAGTGGCGAGAGAGACCTTCCGGAGGACCAAGTCCCTATTCTAAATTCTCTCTTTCTGACGTTGCTGTCGTACTATCTCTTTATTATCTGTCGGTAGGCTATCGTTCTGAGAGCTGAGGTTTCTCGGATCTCGTCTATCTGATCTAAGCTTTCTCGGAGATCTTGGTCATTCATTTTTTCGTCGAAGTTGGTGGTCCGATGGCTTGCCAGGCCAATCTCAACTGGGATGACTGTCTCGCTCCCATAGGCGAGCATGAATGGGGTCTCTCCTGTTGGAGTTCGGACTGTCATTCGGTATGCCCAAAGAACATTCGGGAGCTCCTCAGCCCATAGGCCTTTCACTGACTCCAACTTAGTCTTGATTATTTTTAAGATTGTTCTGTTGGTCACCTCGACCTGCCCATTAGCTTGGGGTGGGCAGGGGAGAAGTATCTATTCTAGATGCCCAGTCGACCATAGAACTCTCTAAACTCTTTATTGTCGAATTGCTTACCATTATCGATAATGATGCTCATCGGGATGCCAACCCGGCATATGATTGATTTTCACACTAAGTCTATTGCCTTCTGCTCGGTGATCTTTTCCAGTGGCTTTGCTTCCA
Organism: Aequorea victoria; assembly: GCA_032361285.1. Lineage (NCBI taxonomy): Eukaryota > Metazoa > Cnidaria > Hydrozoa > Leptothecata > Aequoreidae > Aequorea > Aequorea victoria. Next base: position 6,716 of record JAUTBS010338318.1, on the reverse strand, counting down.
CCCATTTGGTGAAGTAGTCGATCGCTACTATCAGAAATTTCACTTGACCTCTCCCGATCGGGAATGGTCCTACTATGTCGATTCTCCACTGGGCGAATGGCCATGGGGCAGTGATCACAGTGAGCTCCTCTGGTGACTTCGTGGGAGTGGTTGCGAACCTCTAGCACTTGTCACATTTTTTGACAAAATTTTCTGCGTCCTTCTATATTGTTGGCCAGTAGTAGCCATCCCTTAAGATTTTCTGGACAAAGCTCGACCACCCGAATGATTGTCGCAAACCCCCTTGTGTACCTCTTTCATTACGTACTCAAATTCTTCTTCTAAGATGCATCTTAGGTAGGGTACTAAGAAGTCGTATTTGTATAGATTGTCGTCAATGAGCACGTACTTGCTCGTGTGGAATCTCAACTTTTTGGCATCGGCTTTGTTACTCGGCAACTGACTAGTTTGCAGAAAGTTGATGATGTCCTCTGCCTAGACTATATAGACTTGTGCCATGTTGACTGTTAGTGGTGTCTCCTTCTGAGTGATGTTTGGCTGGGTCAGATTCTCTGTCAATATCCCTTGACCCATCTGCCCCTCGGGAGTTGAGGCCAACCGAGCGAGATCATTGGCTCGCTGGTTGTTATCCCTAGGGACTCTTTCAAGCAGGAACTTGTCGAATTTAGCTTTGAGTTCCTCTGTGATAGTCTTGTAGGCTTTCATTCACTCCTTTCGTGCTTCGTACTCGCCCTGCATTTAACCGACCACCAACTATGAGTCATTGAGGATTTTGACCTGCTTTGCCCCCATTGCTAGTGCTAGCCTGAGGCCAGCTATGATGGCCTCGTACTCTACCTCATTATTGGTGGCTCAAAAACCGAAGTGTATAGCATAATCTAGCGCATCTCTTTATGGAGAGACGAGGATGAGACCCACACCGCTGGCTGACTAATTCGTAGACCCGTCTACGTTTACTGTTCACACCTACCGAGCATCGAAATTGACCTCGGCCTCTGGATCAATCATCGAAAGATCAACTGTCGATTGAGTTTGCGGCTGCTCGGCGGGAGGAGGCTCGATCGTAAACTCTGCTATAAAATCTATCACCGTTTTTCCTTTAATGGCTAGTCGTGGTCGATATTGGATGTCGAACTCGCCCAACTCCATCGACCACTGAGCCAATCATTTTGAAGTCTCTGGCCTTTGGAGTATTTGCCGGAGTGGTTGGTCTATCAATACAACTATGGTATGAGCTTGAAAGTAGGGGCACAATCGCCTAACCGAGATGACTAGGGCGAATGCTAACTGCTCTACCCAGGAATATCTGGACTCTACTCCCAGGAATGCTCAACTAATGTAGTAGATGGGCTTCTGTACCCCTGCATCCTCACGGATGAGGGCCGAACTTACTGTAGTTTCTAAAACTGCGAGGTAGAGCAAGAGCTCTTCTCATGGCACTGCTCGGGAAAGCAGTGGAGGAGTGGTCAAGTAGACCTTGAGGTCGGTGAATGCTTGCTAACAATTCTTTGTCCAGTCGAATATTTTCTTTAAGACATTGAAAAATGGGGCACAACGGTCGATCACATTTGAAATGAACTTATTCAGGGCTGCTAACCAACCCATCAGCTTCTGTACTGCCAACTGACCCGTCAGCTTCTGTACTTCTTTGACTATTTTTGGAGACTACATCTCTAGCACTGCTTTAATCTTCTCGGGATTAGCCTTGATCCCTCGCTTGCTGACCATGAATCCAAGGAATTTGCCTCATGATACTCTGAATGCGCACTTGGATTCAACTTCATATTGAAGTCATACAGTGATTGAAAGGTTTCTTTGAGGTCCACGAGATGGTCGACGACTTCTCGGCTCTTGGTCAACATATCATCGACATAGACCTCGACTTTCCTGTCGATCTGCTTTTTGAAGATGAGATTGACTAGACTCTGGTAAGTTTCCCCAGCAATCTTGAGGCCGAACGACATTACTCGGTAGCAGTAAATCTCTTGATCTATAATGAATGATGTTTTTTCTTGGTCGGCCTCGTTCATGAGTATTTGGTTGTATCTTGAGAATGCGTCCATGAAGCTGAGGAGATCATGGCCACTGGTAGAGTCCACTAGCTGATCGATCCTGGGAAGAGAATAGCTATCCTTGGGGCAGGCTTTGTTCAGGTCAGTGAAGTCTATGCACATTCTTCACTTGCCATTTAACTTCTTCACGAGGACTACATTAGCTAGCCAATTGGGATATCTCACTTCCCGAATGAACCTTACCTTTAGTAGTCGGTCAACCTCAGCTGCTATTGCTTTATTTCTTTCTTTGAAAAAGATCCGCTGCTTCTGGTTGACTCGCTTATAGAGCCGATCAATACACAGATGATGTGTGACCACCTCGGGACTGATTTCGGTCATGTCTTCGTGTGTCCATGTGAAGATAGATCGGTGTCTCTTCAAGAATTGGATCATTTTGGCCTGAAAATAAGGGGAAAGGGCTGATCCAATTTGGACTTCTCTATCGGGCCTCCCCTCGTCTATACTGACTTTAATCAGATCTTCCACTGGTTCTCATCTCTGGATGAGCTCTTCATCTTGGACTTTGGCAGTGTTGAGGGTCAATGTTTCTTTTAGCTTGGGCCCTCTGAGAGAGGTGTTGTAGCACTAACGAGCAGTGGTCTGGTCTGCTCTAAGCTCGGCCACCCCGTGCTCAATCGGATACTTGAGCATAAGATTGTAGATTGAAGTGACGGCCTTCAGCTGATTGAGGTTTGGTCTCCCTAGGATAACATTGTAGGCTAAATGGCAATCTACCACCAAAGGAATTCCAAGAAGATACCTCAAATCTTTGACAAAGATCACTAAAGTTCAAAAGAAAGTTATTACAAGATCTCCTCTACAGTGAAAAGAAAATTTGAAATACGGCGCATTAAATTCAGAATTTGAATTCTGAGACCAAAGGCATGCAAGACATTTATTGCAAAGTACTCCTCAAAAATCTTATTCATTAATGCAAGATTGAAGAACTAGTGCCTGTAAAAAGAAGATGATCTCTGAAGATTAGATAGAACACTTCAATACATAAAGTCAAGATTCTACAAAGGAATATCTAGAGAGAGAAAGTTATCATTACTCTGATCAGAAAATCCATCCATCAATCACATACTCCAGAAGTGATCAGAAGCAGAAAAGAGAGATCCTGAATTACACTTTCAAGATCTTGTATCACTCATTCAAGATCAGAAGAAGATCCTCTCATCATTGATTCAGAAAAGACCCACCAATCACTATTCATCATCTTCCTGGTCTTTCTTCCAAAGAGTATTTTTGTAATATTTACTCTATTCGGAGAGTTCATTTCAGTTTGATGTTCTAGCATCAAATCACTTTACAACAAATCTGTACAAGTAGAGGTCAGTCGCCTGCTAATGATCTTTGTGTGTGGTATAACACGCAAAGGAAAAAACACAAGTGCGAGAAGCTCGAAAGCTTTGGAACGTAGCTGTGTGGTTCTTTGTAAAAAGGTTTAGAGCACACATGCAAAGTGCTTTGCTATAGTGGAGAAACTCTCAAGAGCTGCTTAAGGAGTAGACGTAGGCTTGGATAGTCGAACCACTATAAATATGCGGTGTCTATCTCTTACTCTCTCCATCTCACATCTTGTTATTATATATTTACATGCATATTTAGATTGCTAGTTATTAATTATTTTAAAACTCAAATTAATTTAAAGATCCTATTCACCCCCTCTATGGTCAGTACTTAGTCAACAATGTGGCCGGTCTCAAGTGTCGTTGGCCACCAATAAAGTGCTCCATGAATAGTTTGCTCAACTTGGTGAATGAGGAGATGGACCCACTCTTTAGCTTGCTGAACCACATGTGAGATGGCCCCTTCAGAGTGGTCGAGAATGCTTGGCACATGATCTTGTTTGGGACCGCGTGCAAATGCATATAGGCTTTGTACGTTTCCAAGTAGTCTAGGGGGTCTTTCAACCCATCGAAGGTGTTCAGCTGTGTCATCCTGAATTTAGACGGCAGGGGCTTATCCAGCTGCTGAGAATAGCCAATCCATCCTTTGCACCAACTCATCGATGACTACTATCATTTTGCCTTTCATAGCCGCCATCATGTTGTTGAGTTGGTCCTTGACCTCTCGCAACTCGGTCTCCATGGCGTTTGATGCTTCAGTCCTCTCGGGTTGATTGCCCTCGCCTCATTTGGGGGCTTGGTTTTAAACCTGAGAATGGGCTCTGCTCTCGGTAATATCTTCACTCTCGCTTGTGTGCTCCTTTTATGGGCCTTGCCTTCGGTCATTAGGCCGTTGAAGAGCGGCCATTGGCCTTCCCTTAGGACGAGGAATCTGATAGGGAGGGGGGACAAGTAAAAGTCGCACCTATTCATTAAGCCTCTGATTGATGGCCTGGTTATGGTGAACCAGGTTTTGGATCAGTTGAGTCAAATCTTGTAACTGTTCCTTGACATTGGGTGGTTGTTCCCCTTGGGGGTTGCTTTGGTGACGGTTTTCTTCGAAAACCATTGATCTCGTGGCCTCCATTCAGATTACAAACAACCGTGAAGAAGAATAACAATTAAATTGTTTCCCACAGACGGCGCCAGATGTTGGTGTTTGAATCTGGACGATTCTCCGTGATCGACTTCATGATCGACGTACCCCCAAAGCGAGCTATTCCTATTTGTCGATTGTGATCCTGCAAAACATTAAAATATAAGCATCGGTGGGGTATCGGCCTATGATTCTCTGATGCTTAAGTCAGCGGATAGACAGTAGCTCATAACAACTGTAGAATGTAGAGACGATATGTAGAAGTATGTAAAAAGTGACATACGTTTAGAGTATGTAAGTAGTTATTACTTATAGAGATGTAGAGGCGCAGATCCTAGAGTACGATAGGGAAGAATCCCTGACTTATCGAGTTTGGGTGAGATCTTCAGGATAGGATAGAGGTAAATCTGAGATTTTCTGATCCGAGCGAGAATCTTGGGATTTGCGATTATTCAATCGCTGATTTGTCGCTAAGACATTTGTTGGAGTGATCTCGGGAGAGATCGTCGACGTTGATTTTGGGGCTTGCCTCTACCGGTGCTCGGCTCGTCCAGTCTGGCTGACCAAGCGTGTAATATGACTAAGCATGTTTGGGTCGACTCATGTGAGGTTTGGGTCGACTGGTGCTCTGTCCTGGGTCGACCTATGCGTGTCTTAGGTCGACTCATGGTTGTCCTGGGTCTACTCATATGTATTTTGGGTCGACCCACGATTACTGCAGGGGATGCACATGCCCCCGGTCGACTAAAGTTTGTGATCTTATTTTGATTGAATTTGGCTATTTTATTCTCGTCTTATTGGTCGATCGGTTTTTGAGATTTAGTTATGTTCATCTTGGTTTGTCTTCTTTGACCGTTCAGTTCATACTCATCAATAATATAAATTGTACATAATAAGATTACATAAGAATTAGGGCTGAGGGGTGTTGTGGCCCTCCAGCTCCATAATAGTTTCATTCCCAACAGTGTAAGTAATATATTATATGGGAAAAGAGTTATAATTTTGTCTATAACAAAATTAGCTACATAGTTAAAGTCACTTCAAAAATATTAGATAATTTTTTAAATGAGAAGAGGGCGTGGCCCCTCATTTTCTACGAGTAATTTTTTTCTTGAGTGGTGCATGTGGAAGAAGGTGGTGGTCGGAGGTGGTCGAAGGAATTTGATTATAAAAGATTAATAAATAAAAATAGTAATTATTAACTAATTATGAAAAGTTAAAGAATAATTATAAAAAATTGTTTAGTAATTATAAAAAGTAAATATAGATCTAGAGTAACTAATTGTGAGTAAATATAGATATAAAGAGTAATTGTTGAGTAATTAATAATATTATTGGTGTCTGAATCTAGATGGTCCTCCACGATCGGTCGTGCCCCCAAAGCGATAGTAGAATTGCTCGGATCTTTTAACTGTGGTCCTGCAAAATGTTAGAACATAGGCACCGATGGGGTGCCGCCTATTATTCTCCGATACTTAAGTCAACGGATAGGCAATAGATAACAACTAAGGAATGTAGAAGTGTGTAGAATGGCGTACCTGTGGAGTAAGTAGGCAATCATTATTTATAGAGATGTAGGGGTGCAGTTCTCAGAGTGTGATAGGGGAGGATCCCTGGCTGCCCGCGATCTTTGAGAATGATAGAGGCAAATCTGGAATTTGTCGATCCAAATGGGAATCTTGGGATTCGCATTGACCCGATCACTAATTTGTCGCTGAGACAGTTATTGGGGTGATCTCAGGAGAGATTGTCGGCGTTGATTTCAAAACTTGCCTCTACTGGTGCTCAGCTCGGCCGATCTGGCTGACCGAGCGTGTGATCTGACTAAGCAAGGTCTGGGTGTTCTGGGTCGACCTGCAGTCGCTGCTAAGAACGCGCATGCCCCCAGTCGGCTAAAGTTGTGATCTTATTTCGGTTGACTTTGCCTGTTTTATATTTGCGTTGTCTATCGATCCGTGCTTGATCTTTAATTATATTTCTATCTGTCGGTTGTATCTGACCGATCATATTTGTACTCATCAGATGCCCCCATTCTCGAGTTGTACTCGTCCGGCGAAGGGAATAAGTTTGCTTGAAACTGTGGTTGCTCGGTTATGGTGATGTCATTTGGTCTTCCCAAGGTGACGGTTACACGAAGCCCGAGTAGGCTTTCCCTCTTTCTGAGGTGTTGGTTCG
>JAUTBS010338207.1:0-10623 GCA_032361285.1 Aequorea victoria | reverse complement strand
TGCATTTTTCCCCCTTTGTCATAGAAAAAATGAGGGAAAGAGCGCAGATAAATCAGAGCAAAAAAAACATCTTCATTCATAGAACAAAATATTGTTTGATACATCCATTAAACAACAAAAACAAAAAAATTAAAGTTCATTCATTGATTTCTTGAAGGCCTTGTCCTTGGAAGCTTGTTCCTTTTGATGTTTAGCACCGTCTTTGGCTACTTGAGAGCAGGTGTCTTTTGCTTATTGTTCAGCCAAGTGCTGGAACAGAGCGGCCATTTGTTCGGCTTCTTCATGCTTTTTCTGAGATGCACGTTCTGCCTTGGTTTCCGTGGAGGGGGTAGCATGAGCTTTTCCTTTGGCAGAGGCAGAAGCTTGAGCCTTGAAAGCGGCATCTGAATGAGGTGTTGTGGGGACAGGTGCCGGTGGTAGTGCATGTGGTGGAGGAGCAGATGGGGCAGCTGGTGTAGTGCGCAACCCAGCCATCCTAAGCAGACTATCTTCAATGATTTGTTTGTTAGCCTTATGTTCTTGAGAGAGTTCCTCGAGAACTTTTTGTTTGCCTCAACAACGAAGTGAATGCTGTTTTTCAAGGAGGTGGAGAGATTTCGACCATAATCGGTTGCAAACTCAACGTCTTGTTTGAGACTACGAGTAGTCTTTTTCATGACAGTCATACGTTGCGAAAGTTACGAAACGGTTTGATTGAGAGAGTAAAATTCTTCACAAACTTGAGTTTGGAAGGATTGGAGAAAAGAAAGGACCTCAGAAAGGTTAGCAGAAGGAGCAGCAGGAGAGGTGGAAGGAGCAGCAGGAGAAGGAGTTCCTCGACGTCGATAGACGAACGAAGGAGAAGTAGAAGGAACAGTGGTAGGTGTAGAGAGAGGAGTAGAAGTTGGATCAATAGCTGGTGTAGGTGAAGGATTAAATGAAGTATCAACAGGAGGAGGGGGAAGAGAGACATCAACAGTGATGTGAGGAGCACTGGTGGAGGCAGAGGAGCCTCTTTGTTGTGTGGTCCACACACCGTCAACTTTTGCAATATGCATATATTTTAGGGTAGTGGGACCATACAAGTCGTGTTTAGAGAAAGGAATGAGTTTCTCATGCTCAAGTGCAATGTGAAAATGTCTAAACATTTTAGTAAAAAACATCCCATGAGGGAGAGAGGTGTTGGATCTGCCGTATGCGTGGAGCATTTGGGAAATGAACAGATATCCTAGGTGGAGAGGTTTCTGGTGCAGAATACACCACAATACAAAAATTTGAGAAAAGGTAATGTCACCATATTTTCCCAACTGAGGCAGGAAAATGTGGTTTATAATGTGATGTAGAATTCTTATCTCGGGTTTGAGAGCATTAGCCACTAAGGGCTTGCTTGGATCAAATTCTTGTATATCAAAAATTATTTTGACAGCTTCTGAGAAGGAGAAACCATCACAGTCAATTTGTTTTTGGTGATAATCAAAAATTATCTATCCTTCTGAAATTTCCAGAATTTCATTTAGAAGAGATGGGGTGAGAACAATGTGTGTTCCGTTCACCCAAGAAGTAATGATTGAGGGTGAGTTAGCAGTGGGTCTAAAATGGGAATAGAAAGATTTTACAAGAGTGAGATAATAATAAACACGAATTTGTAAAAACTTGTCTCAGCCAAGATTGGAAAAGTCATCCCTGATTCATTGAAAAATGAAAAGTCGATACTTTGACCAGGGGCAATTTTTTGAAAATAGAAATCGGTGAAGAAGAGATTTTGGAATTCGTTGGAGAGAAAATGAATTACCTCGGATGTGGTCATAGAAGGACCAGGACCAGCTAACCCTGAAGTAGAGCCTAGACCAGTTTTCGTCTTCTTCGGTGTTCTAGGGTTTCTTGACTTAGAGCCCACAGGTCGCTTGGACCCTTTTTCCCACAGGGCTCTAAGTCAAGATTTTGGAATTCTTGACTTAGAGCCCTCAGTCCTATAAATGTATCTGAAAATACCACGTATATACGTATGAAGAACCAGAGATATATTCTTTAATGTATACAGTAATATATATATAACAGTATATATATATATATAACAGTGATGTATAGAATCAGTAAATCCATGTATAAAAATATCAAGCAATCGACAATCAAAATATGTCTATACCTCTCGAAAATATCATAACATATATTAGAAAAAATAAAACCAAGAAGAAAATAATGGAGAAAACTAGAAAATCCCAAGCTCAAGAGCCATTAATGGCTGCTGCAAAGCTTTGGGTCCACTCACACATTGGTTCAGTCGACCCACGTGACGTAGAAGACGACTCTGTTGCCTTGAGTCGACTCACCCAATATTTGGGTTGACTCATGAGGCCTGCCTTGCTTTGAGTCGACACACCCATACTTTACGTTAACTCATGACCAGCCTAGGTCGAATCACAATCCTTCTGGGTCGACCCAACACTTATGCCCTGGCCCTTACCCTTTTTGAGTCGACTTATAGTGCCCATTTGACCTTGAGTCGACACACCAGCATCTTGGGTCGACTCAAGTGTATTTTTGGTCGACTGAGGTATCGACCCTCTAGTCTTGGATTGACTCATGGAAAGTTTGAGTCGACCGACTCGTGCCTGCCTATCCCATGATTTGCCTTGGGTGGACACACAGGCTCTGTTGTGTCGGCCCTCAGCCTCTGCTTGGTCTTGGGTATACTCATGAGGTCTGTGAGTTGACCCACAGTGACCTATTTGCCATGTGCCGAGACCCTCTTGCCCTTTAGTCGACACACAGCCTTTTGTGTCAACACACAAGCAGCCTAGAACACATTGGGTCGACTCAGTGACCACTTGTGTCGACCCATACACCAAAAAATAATGAAAAATATTCTGAAATAAATCTTAAAGGCTTAAGGCTCTGTTTGGGCATTAATTTAAATGATAAATTAAATTAATTAAAGATTAATTTAACATTATAAACAAACATTGAAATTATTAAATGAGTTAGCGGTCCATTTGGTAGCTAGAATAAGTTTGTTTAGCTTATTTATTAATTGTGCCCTATTACATTGCATAATCAGGGTGACGTGAATTTCTACCTTGCCAGTTATATCATCCTTACATTGGACATCAGATCTGTGAATTTGTATGCTATATACTTTCAATAAAAACCCCCGTATTTCCCAACTGCTTTAGCTAAAAATTATATATGTATGCTTTCAAATTCTTTTATGTACTGTATTAATTTTCTCTTACAAAAATTATGGTAAAAATGTTTAAAGGAGATAAAATGTTTTTGCTTATCTATTATGGTGCGATCATGAGATTATATTGGGACCATGAGAAAGTTCAGGGGAAAGCCCTCTACGGAGATGACCCTAGTCGCTCAACAGTTTAAGCGATAATCTAGGCCTTTCGGTGAGCTGAACAGGGATCGTCAGGGGAAAAGACCCAGGCACCATCCTGAGGTGACTCATGTTCGATATTGAATCCAACGGGCCAAAGCAGCCCTAAGTTTATGATGTTGGCATTCATTACTCTTTTATGCCCTAGATGTTGTTCATGTGGCCATTGATGGTTTTCCACCATGTGTTATGATCATATCGCTATACCATTATTACTACAGACATTATCATGTCCTGTTGACATATCTTTATATGCATGGTTTTGTTGTAGACACTTTTGATGTCCAGTGTGAGTTTTATATTGATGACTAGTCTAGATATCGAGATCATGAGGAAAGTATAGATATTTTGATAGAAAGAGAGTGTTGTGTTGTGTGTACGCCTTGTTTATGTATACTGCTTATACCTTGTCATGATTATGTTCCAATTAAAAATATATTTTAATTCGCTATTTTAGAATTGTACATTACTATGCATATTTTCATTGTAGCATCCCGTATTTTCTTCAAAAAATAATAAAATATAAATAATCTAGTTTAAGACCCGAGAGAGTCCTTATTTGGGATGTGGTTTAGATAAATGATGAAATTAATAATGTAAAAAAATAAAAAGGGGTCAAATTAATAAGATTGGATGAAATGAGAGTTAATTTATATAAAATCCTAAAGTAGGTGGAGCTTTGTGTAATTGTTGGGGAGGAGATTTGATCTCCTGACATGTGCAGAGATTTGGGGGCTAATGGTAAAGGGTGTCAGGATTCCCTGAATCATTTCGGAGGTCTGGTGCATCGTGGAGAGAGATAGAGAGCTGGCGATTCGGAGGAGGAAGAGAGAAGAAAGGAAAAATCCTGAGTAAAGATTGAATGAAATGTGCTTGTAGAAGCTTAAGAGTGCTGTAGATGGAGCAGTGAGGAGTATTCACTCCATTTGCAAAAGAGACGAAGGAAAAAAGAAGAAGAGAAGTAGCGTAAATCGCCATTGAAGCTGTTCTTGAGGTTCTGAGGTAAGAAATCATATTATAATCTCTCGTATGTGTTCATACCATGGAATAACTCCTTTAATCAAAGTTTGGGACCTAGATCATTTGGCCTTTAGCCCTTTTCTAACCCCAGACCATACATCTGTGAGTCTTCATGTTCATCCATGGTCGGATGTTTTTATGAAAAACCTAATTTTTTTTTTCCAAATCTTGGTAGAAATCCTTGTGGGGGATTCCTGGTGTGTTGGATGTTATAGATGTGCAGGGCAAAGGTGGAGGAAGGTGCAAGTGTGATTGGAGTCGAGGGTGGTGGCTTAGAAACTGAGTTTTTCACCCAAGCGGGGCCTTAGGTCAGACATGTAGCAAAAAACAAAGCATTCATGTGTTCCGGAGTGTGAGTCGACCCTTGGAGGATGGGTGTCGACTCAAAGTTTTTCTGGTCTCTGTTATTTGAAGTCGGCAGTGTGAGTCGACCCTTGGATGGAAGGGTGTCAACTCACGACATTTTCAGTCTCTATCGTTTTACCAAGCTGGGGGTTGAGTCGACCCAAGTGTTGGTGTGTCGACTCACGAGTTGATAGCTCTTGGTAGTTTTTGCAGGCGGTGAGTTGAGTCGACCCAAGAGAGGTGGGTGTCGACTCAAGCAGTAACCCAGTATGTGGGTCGACCCAAAGTCCCAGTGTCAACCCAATGTGGTGGCAGTGGGCGTGTGAGCCGATGTGTGTCAACTCCAATGTTGACCCTAACCTTCCAGCCAGCCGTCTGAGTCGACCCAAAGTTGAGATGAGTCGACCCAAGTCCTGTGAGTCGACTCATTAAAGGCCTGAGTCGACTCAAATGAAGAAAAATGACTATGTTCCAGCAACATTTTGGTGTGATTGTAGACCCTTTTGGCCCTAGGTTTCTTCATGAAATATGTCACTAAAAAGTATATCTAACTTATGAAAATACAAAAGGGGTAGAACCATATGAGATTAAGGTAGATTCTTATATGTGGTTACCTTATGTTATAGGTCTTGAAAAGGTTTTCGAGGAGGAGGGACGAGCACCTCGTGGGAGTGGTAGCCAAGCTTGAGGCTTTTGTTTATAAAAGGTGAGAGAAGCTAGTCTGTTCATAATGATTAGCATGTCATGAAATGTTTTATACATGTTGATGGGCATGCTTTATTGTATGATTGGCATTATGTTCTATCATGAAGTCGAAAAGTATCTTTCTAATGCAAGATGAGTTATGAGCATGTGTGACTCGCATATCCAATTATGTCTTCTTTTCTTACAAAGAACATGAGCATGTGTTGCGTGTGTGGTTGAAAAGCTATCTTTCTCTATACAAAGATGTGTGAGCATGAGCTTCTTGTGTGTGGGTGTGAATCTACTTTCTATATATAGATTGTTTGGTCGGAAAGTGCCAAGTCTATGGGTAACCTTCCCAAGCCCCATTAGGGGCGTAGCCCAGTTGTGGGTGTTGTATTATTGCATAGCTCTGTTGGGAGCGGAGCCCAAAGTGGCATGTTGTAGCCTTTTAAAGCAATACCCCGTTAGGGGATCCCGAAGGTGAGGGCGGTGATGCACCTACCATTGGTGCTAAATAAGTGGCCCTCATTCATGCCACTCTTAAATAGAAGCGTTGTAATAAGGTAATGGTACCGTAGAAACTCCCGGTCATGAGGTTAAACAACTACTTGGCCATTAGATGACGTGTGTGTGTGTGCTAGTGAGCACGTATGTATAGCTATTAAGCATTATACATGTTGGGCTAATGAGCCTCAGGTTTAGAAACTTATAACGTTTTCTAAACATGTTGTGGGCCGGTTGTAAAATTCAGTAAAAATTTAAATTTTTTTTAATGAATATTAATGCAATGAATTAATTAACAATCGGATTAATTATACAAATTAAATAAAATGATATAAATTAAATAATTGAAACAAAATAAATCACAAAATACAATCAACTAGAATAATAACTATTTCGAATATTTAATTAACAAAATAAGTTAATTCGTTAACATTAATTCAAAATTTTAATTAGGGAATTCGAGAAAACTTAATTCGAGACTTAAATTCCATTTTAGTAAGGAATAAATAATTAGAAAGTGGCAGAATTCCTTTAAGGATAATTTAGAATTTTGGGATTATGTTGGTAGAAAAATTTGAAATTGGAATTTTTAAATTTTTTTTGGATGAGAGATTTGGGGAATTGTGATAATCCCCTTCCTAAATTAATTCCAAGTTTTAAGCTTCCTTAAACCCCTCCTCTCTCACGCCTACACCTCTCCCCCTCTTCCCAGAATTGCTTTCTTCTTCAACTCTCTGTGTCGCTATCTCCCTCACTGCTCCAGCAACTCCCTCTCGTTCAGCCACAGCCACCACACGCCGCTATCGCCGATCCTCGCCGTCATCGCCTCCGTCGTCGAATTGTCGTCTTTCGATTGGTTCATCTTACTCTCTTCCCCGTTATGATCCAATAAATATAGAACATGTATTATATGTATTGAATAATGTATATAGATATATAAAGAACTTTTTTTTTAATATAATAGATGGATTACATGAATACAATGATTTCTTATACAGAATCAAGAAAAACATATGCACTGATATGCAATATATATAAAATCATACGAACATATATATATATACACATATATATGTATATATACAATGTAAAAATTTGATCTTTAATTGATTTTGGAATGTAAAAATTATTGGAAACTTGTTTAAAAGTATCATTATACACTTCAAAACAAGAATCATGAAGATTAGAACCAAAATCGGATCAAAACCAGAAATATCGAAAACATTGTGTCGCCCCTGTGGAATTTCGTCCGGACGGTGTTCGTCTGGCGTCCGGAAGGCGGCCACCAGATTCCTTTTTTTTTTCTTTTCTGTTCATGAAACTTTTGGTTAAGGATCCGTTTGTTTACACCTTAATGTTAATCAAATTTATTAGACATTAATGTAGACACTGAAATCAGATTCTAATAAATTTAATTACTAAAAACTTGGTTAAGTGATAATTTAATTTTAAGTTATAAACTAACTTAAATATACAAAAGACTAATTAAAGTTAGATTTAGTTTACTTAGGCCTCGTTTGGGGCAAAGGATTAAACTAATAAGTTTAATTATTAAGTATTACCTTTAAACACTAAAAATATAGATTAATAGAATAAATTCAATTAAAACCTTGCGAGGAAAAAATTAAATAAATAATTTAGAATTAATCCATAATTAAATTAACAACCCAAAAATAAAGTAATATAGTAATGAAGAATTAAAATAAATTGAAATCACAAATAGAGTTTAACCGTAACGGGTAAGGATCGTTTAGATTGTTAGACCGATTATCTTTACTTGTTATTTATTTAGTTTGTGTATGTTATTCTTCAGGTTGACGTAGTTTCTTCGTGCTAGTTCATTGCATTTATTTCTGCGGACATCAGGTGAGTGGTTCATGCTATTATCTTTCAGTAAAATTCCTAATTTCCCAAAACTATTTTTAAAGAAAAAAGTTTTTAGTTTACTTTAAATATTTTAATTAAAAACCGTTGTAAATGCTTTAAAAGAAAATATATTTATTTAAATGCTTTTCTTAAATTCTTTGAAATATTATGTATGATTTACTATCCTGCAAATTCATGGCATAAAAAGTTCTAAAGCATGGAAAGAAATGAATTTTATTCTTTTAATTATATTATGGTGCGACTTGAGATTGATATTCTTGGAATGTGAAAAAGTTCAAAGAATAGTTCCTCTTCGGGGGTGACTTTGGTCAGCTAAGGAAAAACACCAGTTTAATTCCGCGTTGACTTTAGTTGACTTAATGGTTATTGGAATAGCACGATGTAAGTCTGGTGACCTTAACCGGAATCGATTAGAGAAAAGTCCCGGGCTGCCAACCCGTGGTGACTCTATTAGCCGATATTTGAATCCAATGGTCAAGAAACCCCGAGTAATTGACATGGTTACTTTATTTGCGCAGATTATTTCTGTTGCCAGATTATTTATTCCTACTCTTGTTTGAGCATGTCGCATGTACCATATTTATTCTTATGATATTGTTATCATATGATATGAGGACACTTGACGTCTATTGTTGAGAAAGAAAACATGTGTGTTTTCAAAGAAAAATAAAAAAGAAAATTATATTTTCAAATGAATGAAAATAAAATGTTTTGAAATGAGATGAACTGAAGGGTTGTGTTTACCCGTTTTTATTATGTTGTATACTCCATGCCATGTTATTTATCATACACTTTATTTTATCCCTATTTTAGAACTGTATTGTACTATCATGATTTCATTCACCAATTTATACTGATGTAGAATTATAATATTTTCAGGTAGCCAGTGAGTTGATATGCTTTTGATGGAATGTTGTGGGGAATTCGATCCTTGACCTCTAAGACATATCTTATCATTTTGTTGCTTCTGCATAGTTCTATATTTATTTATTGAACATTGAGACATATGGATTCATTGATGTTGTGGCATCATTTATGAATTTTATGGGATGTTGACCCAAATTATTATGAAAGGGAATTTCAAATAATTAAATTTAAGGAAATTTAATATTTAGTTAAGCATATAGTAACTTATTGATGTTTAAGGCTTATTTGGCTTGTTTCGTGACCCACAATCCATGGCCGGTGACCATTCCCAAATTTGGGCATGACAATTATCGCATATTTTGATTACGAGATTTTATAAATGGATGTCAAGACAACTTTCCTTAACGGGAGTCTTGATGAGTGCATCTATATAGTGCAACCGGACGGGTTCATAATTAAGGGCCAAGAGCACATGTTGTTCAAGCTTAAGAGACCCATTTATAGACTTAAGCAAGCATCGAGGTCGTGTAACATTGATTTGATTAGGCGATTTAAAGTTTTAGCTTTTATCAGAGTCCTAATGAGTCATTTGTGTACATAAAACACGACGGTAGCGTGGTGGTGTTTCTAGTACTATACGTGGATGTCATCTTACTCATCAAAAATGATGTGGGGGTGTTATCTTCCGTGAAAGTATGGTTGTCGAGTCAATTCGATATGAAAGACTTGGGAGAAGCTAGTCACATTATTGGGATCAGACTTATGCGAGATCAGAAATAAAGGATGTTGACATTATCTCAGGCGAGGTATATCGACTTGATGTTAAATCGTTTTAGCATACAGAATTCCAAGAAAAAATTTCTTTCTTTCAGTCACAAAATCACTCTATTACGGGATCAGTGTCCTAAGACACCTGAGGAGATAGAGAAGGTGAGGAACATTTCTTATGCTTCAGCAACTGGAAGCCTCATGTATGCTATGCTCTGCACCAGACCGGATATCTATTTTTCCGTTGGCATGGTTAGTAGATATCAGTCTAACCCAAGGCAGGAGCACTGGACTACGATGAAAAACATTCTCAAGTACCTTAAAAGGACTCGAGATTATATGTTAGTTTACCAGTCTGAGAGTCTAGTACCTTTAACATATACAGATTCTGATTTCAAAACTAATAAAGATTCAAGAAGGTCCACCTCTGGATATGTGTTTACCTTGAGAGATGGAGCCATAAGTTGGAGGAGTGTAAAGCAATCTTGCATTGTTGATTCTATCATGGAGGCCGAATATGTGGCAGCCTCTGAGGTAGCCAAAAGGGCCATTTGGCTTAGAAACTTCCTAATAGACTTGGATGTGGTACTTTTCGTACGATCGACTATTACACTTTATTTTGATAATAGTGTAGCGGTCACTGACTCAAAAGAACCACGAGTTTATATGAAGGGAAGGCATATAGAGCGTAAATATATTTCCTCATCTGGGAGATCGTGCAGCGTGGAGATGTTGTGTGTCAGATTGTATCGGGGGACAACCTTGTGGATCATTTTACAAAGGCATTACCAGTGAAGATGTTTGTTATGCATGTAGAGGGGTTTGGTGTCAAGTGTATGCAGGCGTGACTTTGAGTATAAATGGGAGATTTTTAGGATTATATACTAAAACTCGTGCCTTTTTGTATATATTTTATTATTTCTTCAATAAAATTTTATTTTAATGAGAATCTAAGAACGAATACTTGTTTATGCAAGCTTGCCCGTTATTCGTGTCGAGTATTTAATTCGGTATGTAAAGTCTGGCTTACATACGGAAGATCGAATCATCGCTTTTGACAGAATAATTTTAATTAAAACTCACAGTCTAGATGGAATTGGATAAACCATTGGAACGACTGTAACACATTATTTTAGTAGGCTTGTCTTGGATACGGTGAACGGTTTGAATTTTGTATTCAAAAT
>JAUTBS010338096.1:0-10625 GCA_032361285.1 Aequorea victoria | reverse complement strand
GCCGCCACTGCACACCGCCACCGCTGCCACCGTCGCCCACCGCCGGAGGCGTCGTCATTGTTCGTCGATTCCTCCTTTCTCCGGTTGGTTATTCTTTTCTCCCTCCTATGTTTTTATGTGACATATGATATATGTATATAATGGAGGTATATAGATATATAATAGATTTCATACATGATATATATAACAGATTAAGATATATACATATATATATAACAATTTCGTATATAAATAACATATTAGATATATATTTACATGCATATAATGTATAATGTAACAGATTTCAATTCAACAAAATTGATATATATGTGTATATCATATATGTATAACGAATTACATATACAAATACACATTTATTATAAGAGTCTATGTGTAAAAATTCCTTAAAAATTTGATCAAATGAATCATATAATGCATAGAAATATAAGACATGAAGAAAAGAATTAAAATGAAATTAAAAACCAGTCCCTGTAAATCCCTAGTTCGAGCTCTCCGGTGCATTTCGTCCGGACGGAACCCACCAGCGTCCGGATGGAGCTCGTCTGCCCAGGAAAAAGCAGTCTCTGTTCTTTTTCGTTCGGACGGTGACACCCTGAAACTGTTCCCTCTCTCTGTTATTTTCTGTTTGGACGAGATACCCCCGGCGTCCGGACGGTGACATTTAGAGGCTGGTTCTGAGCTCTATTTTTAAACCCACTGCTTATGGCCTGTTTGAGCAGGAACCTAATGATAATAAATTAAATTATTAAAAGTTAATCTTACACTAAAAATATATTTGAATGAAATTAATTTGTTAAGGCCTTGTTGGATAATGTTGAATAATAATTTAGAATTAATTAGTAATTAACTTAATAACCAGAAAATATTGTAAAATAAATTTAAATGGTTTAAAACGCCGTTTGGACAATGGGTTAATAATAAAAATAAATTAATTATATCAATTAAAACCGCAAACAAGGACTTAAAATGGATTAAAATTAAATCAACGGGTAATGGTACGTTTGGTCGATTAAATCGGTTATTAGATCGTTTAGTAATTTTGGTGTATTTATTGCATCATCAGGTTGACGTAGGTTGCATCCATTGCTTTTCAGTTTATTTATTCCAGCGAACATCAGGTGAGTGGTTCTATGCTACGTACTTTCATTAAAATTTCCCCTATCCCCCAAACTACTTGAAAAATTGATGTATGCATTTTGAATGCTCTCCTAAAATCATGGTATGAATGTTTTACTGGCATATGAATTTACCTGTTACCTGCTTTCTATAAAATCTCGCTTTTTCAAATAACTTTATAAAAGGAATGTTGTGATTAAAATGCTCTTAAAATGATATTCTTTTATAAAAAGATCATGGTTCAAATGGAAAGTATTATGAAAAGATTTCTTATCGAGAATGTGTTGCAAACATGACAAATGAAAAATATTTATTGATACGATAGAGACATAATGTCTGATTATATTGATACGATACAGACATAAGGTCTGATTATGGGATATCTTGGTAACTCGTGTACGTTACCAAATGATTATGTTGATACGATACAGACATAATGTCTGATTTTGGGATACCTTGGTAGCTCGTGTATGTTACCAAATGATTATATTAATATGATACAGACATAAGGTGTGATTTTGTGATATTTTGGTGACTCATTAATAACGGGACCAAATGAAAAGAAATCATATATGTTTTAAGGGTGAATTAAAATGAATGAGATAAATGGGATAATGAAATGAGAAGATAAAATGAAGTGATGGATCGAATGTTTCCTTTTTTGATATTACCCTATATGCATCATGCCATGATATGTTGTTATACAAAACTATTTTATACCCCTACTTTGAACTGTATTGTATTATGCGTGTTCCATTAATCTTTTTGCTGATAGAGTACTACTAAACATTTCAGGTAAACAAAGGAAAAGCTTGATGATGGATTCGACTGCTTCAAGGGATTCAACGCAAAGACCTCTAGGACATGCATTTCACAATTATATTTTTGCTTCCGCATTCAAAGAAATTAAATAATTGAATTATATCTGCTTTCGCTATTGAATAAAATTAATCATGTTGGCTATGAGCTGTTGAGATTGTTGGGCTGTTCGACCCACATCTATAAATTTGGATTTTAATTGTTTAAATCCATGATAATATTGTTTTAGCATATTGTTAGCTAAATAATTGATTAAGGCTTTCTTGGATTAGTTGGGCTAAAGCCCATGATCCATGGCCGGTCACATTTCCAAAATTTGGGGTGTGACATTCAGAGTCTCATCGGATAAGCCAAGCTTCACCCACACCTTTTTTGTACCATTATCCAAGATCTTTGCGAATCCCGAGGCATTGAGGCAATTCCAATGCTCTTCTAAGCCGGGTTTTTCCGATGACCCCTTCTTAGGCCTAGAGATCTAGCATCTCGATATCCTTTTTGTTTTAAGCCGAGTTTTATCACCCGCACTTTTTGTTTCTTTTGCTCGGGATTTTCTGAAGAAATCCTGAGTTCCTCTATCGTCGAGCTGTCAAGCAGAGGCTCCACGATTCATTTTTTCATTTAAAGTTGGGTATTATTACCCGCACCTTTTTTTTCTTTTTCAGGATTTTCCTACGCGCTCTGTCATCGGGTCTTAGTTACCCATCTTGTTTCTCGCTGTTAGCTTTATTTTTCTATTTTGCTCTTTTCGTAGGATCGTCACGAGCCATAACGTCTTACGATCTGATTCGTTTCTCATCTCGTCCTCTATTAGGGTTTATCATTGCTTCTTCAAGCTTCGATATCACGTCCGTCTGGATTCGGTTGCCAAGTAGAAGACTAGAAAGATCAAATCTCAATCCAGAAAGCGCTACAATGGCAGGAGATGGCGATACAAATGCTGCGACGAATACTGTGTTGACCTGAACTCTGTCAGAGATGCAGCGAGCTTTGGAAGGCATAACCCTTACGCTCCAAGATCAGACCCAGGCCCAGGTTCAATGTCAAGTAGAGATCTGGGCCCTTTGGGCGAACCAGGTTCTGAGAAATCCACAGGACGAAGTAGTTAATAACCAACTTTGGGATGATGAACAGTAGGACACAGATCCCCCAGGGAATAGACCCACTACTATTATTCTCAATGATGTTCTGCCAGCTATTACTAATGTTATTCTACCAACTACTACTGCTGCTACTACTACTACTACTACTACTACTACTATTACAATAGATCCGGCCTTGGCTCGGGAGGCCTTACTGTCTGATAAGATTGACAGATTGGAGAAGGTATTGATGAAAGCCAGAGGAGTTGATGAATACATGCTCGACGTTGAAGGACTCTGTCTCTTTCCCAATGCCAAACTGCCCAAGAGATTTAAGATGCCGGACTTTGAAAAATTTGACGGTACTAGAGATCGTAGGATTCACATACAGATGTATGTCGGTACCCTATCTTCCATGAGCATAGACGACTAGCTAAAAATATAACTCTTCCACAGGTCCCTTTCAAGGGCTGCTCAATGTTAATTTCTAACCTTAAAAGCCCCCAGAACCAGACATTGGGAAGACATTGATACTGCGTTTATCGGGCAGTATAACTATAATGTCCAGCTGGACGTAATCATAATGGAGATAGAGACCACCAAAAAGAATTCCCAGAAAGCTTTTATTGACTTCCTGACCCGCTAAAGGGGTAAAGCAGCTAAGATGACCAACCGGCCTACAGAGAAATAACAGGTCCAGACGGTAGTAAAAAACTTGCAACCCCAATTCAGAAAATACCTCATCACACAGCCGCTCATTACTTTTGAGCAACTATTTGACGTATGAATCCAAATTGAGGATGCCCTCCATATAGGAGAAATTGAGAGGACAGAAGTCAAGACAATAGCAGGTACAAGTCAGCAAAGAATTCGAAAGTCCTACCAGGTCCAGAACTATCAAGGTCAGAATAGCTACCCGACCAACCAGGCTAGCCAGAATCTGCCTAACAATAATGTGCCAAGGGCAGCATAAGTAAACCTTCTCAACCCTCAGCCATTTAACCCTCAGCCAAGGCCGGTTCGACTAGAATTTACATTCTTATTTTTCCGGAGAGTATTCAATGAGCTAAGTGTTTCGCTCTCTGTGTTATTCCCAAGGTTGGTGGAGAAAGGGCACCTAAGCTCCCTCACACCAGTGCCTCTTCCACATCTACTTGCAGCCAATTACAATCCTAACAAATACTGTGAATACCATCAAATGCCTGGGCATACCATCCAATACTGTATAAAGCTTCGACATAGGATTCAGGATTTGATTGACAATAAGGTGATCCCGCCCCCAACGGCGGCTAAGCCTAACGTTACTACTAATCCACTGCCGAATCACATAAACCTACCCCATCGGAACATAAACTATATTCATACAGTTTCACTCTACTATGATCCCAGCATCTACATATGCCTGGAAGGGGCCGCCAGACCAGATCCACCTCTCCTAGAAGGGAATTTTTTGTGCTCTCTGGATACAGAAGGAACTCTGTATGTGAAAGAAAATGACTTAAAAGAGCTGGAGGATGCGGAGGAAATGATAGAGGAATGGGATAACATGGCAGCAAATAATGAGGTGCATGTGGAGTTCGCCTTCTATGACCCCAACATAGACATTGGCGATGATGGTTGGCTTTCATTATAAGAATCAGGAGAGGAATGCACAAATGAAAAATTCGACGAAAGTAAGGAATGGAATGACCCCAATGATGATAACCTTTCTACTTCTGAGACCCTACCATACAATAGTGTAGAACAGGCAGACACAAGCAAACCAGAAAAGGAATCGAAGGAAAACCCAAAGAATGAAGGATCAGGAAGAGGATCCGAGACAGGAACAGAAGCAAGGACAGAACCAGAAGCAGAAACAGAAAGGATAGAAATAGAAGAAACATAAAGAGTACAGCCAAAACCAAAAATAGAGACAGAAGCAAAAGCAAGGACAAGAACATGGATATTAATAGGAATAAAGTCAATAATAGCAGTGGAAGCCTAGAAGGACTCGGGATCAGAACCCGGGAATGAGTTTAACAGCCAGACTCAAACTAGAGCTGAGAAAAACCGAAGGTCGAAGGAACCAGAGAATAGAAAAGAGAAAGAAGCCAACAAAGAAGCTAAATGTGTGATAAGCATCGGGCCCACTGATATCAGAACCAACGAGAACATGATTAGGAGTAAAGACAAGCAGAAGGCCAACCTAGATGTCATATCTAAAGAATGAGAAGGCATTCTAGATCTTTTCGTTCTTGATGACGATATTTGGGACTACTTAGGGACCGATGACAGCTGGAGAGATGAAGAGTTATGGGCGATAGAAGAAATAAACCGTAAAGAGGAAGAGAAAGAATAAAGCTCGCCCCCAGAAGGAAAGTCAGAAGTCAACACAGACCACCCAACAACCAACATCTGAACAGAGAAAGCGGCATGATATAATCTATGAGGACTAGAAGGACTATACTTTTTCAAAGTAAACCCTGTTGCAGATCACTAGGATGGTCTATGGGACTCTAAAAAAGAGGTCGAGTATTTGACCAGGAGTGGAAGATACTTTAAACCTACCTACTTAGAGAGAGACGAAGCTAGCCAGCCCACAGCAGAAGTCTAGGAAGAAGATAACGCTGTACTAAAACAACTCAAAAAGATCCAGGCCAACCTAAGTATTTTAGGGCCACTGATGGCATCCTACAAACATAGGAAAGCCGTGCTGAGGGCTCTAAGAAAAGCCGACATCTCCATCAACACCACTGCTGAATAGCTGGTAGGGATGGTTGCTCCTACCCGGCTGAACAATGTCATCCCTTTTTCCAAAAAAGATCTACCCACCGAAGGACATCTGTACAACAAGCCTCTCCACATAACAACAAAGTGCCTAGGAAAATGGGTACCTATGGTTTTGATTGATAATGGGTCAGCATGGAACGTCTGCCCACTCAGAACAGCACACTGCCTTGGGTTAAAAGAGAAGGATTTTACTCCAACTTCCCAGGGGGTACGAGCATATGATAATACCCATAAAAATATGTTGGGGGTAGTCAAGTTCGCTGTTACCATAGGACCCACTGATAGTGAGATCGAATTTCACGTACTGGATGTGCCAACCTCTTTCAACCTGTTATTAAGCCAACCATGGCTGCATAGCCATAATGTACAGGCAGTTCCATCCACCTTCCATCAGAAGGTCAAAATGATAAGGGATGGGGCTGTTTTGACTATATTCGGTGAATCAAGCATCCAGGAAACTACCACTGACGGCACCCCTTTGCTTGAAATACAGCACGGGAAGAAAGATATCTCCCTGAGCAATTTTGAGTTTGATAAAATAAAGGCTATGCAGATTTTGATGAATGGAGAGCAGCTATATATAAAACCTCAAGCGGTAATGATGAAGGAAAAAATGTCATACCTCCCAGGCCTAAGGCTTGGAAAAAGTCAATAAGGTAGTAATGAACCAATATGTGTTCAGGGTAATCAATATAATTTTGGTCTGGAATACACACCCATGGAACAGGATCTTGCTAAAGAAAGAGTGGAAGCACAGAGAAGGGCATGAGCCAAGAGAACCAACACAGAATACTTGGCTCCACTGCCAGCGTATGGGCCTCTGAATGGGCAGTACATGAAAGAAGCTCAGACTTTTTCGTTATATGGATTTCCAAAATCATGGATCAATGAGCGGTCTGGATAGAAGAAACCTGGGTTGGAGATATTCTCTGAACATCAGCTGACAGACAGCGAGCCCAAGGAGGATGAGGAAAAAGATGAAGGCGTTGCAGAGAAAGAGTGTGAGAAAGATTGGATCGAGGACCTAGAGGAATTCACGTCGGGATCATTCCTTGAGGGAGCAGCTCCAATACACGCAGAAGAAGGCGAAGAAGAGATTGTCATGCTGGACAGCGACGAGCTAGTCGACTATTCCAGATTAATAACAAGCGAGTGTAGCGTTGTAATAAAAAATTAGACCCACGGATATAATCTTTTGAATAATGTAGATCATGAGTCAGAGTCTAAGTCGAACTCGTCAACATCTACAGATTCAGAGTCCAGCGGTGAGTTCGTCGAGCATCCACCTGTTGGGGTGTCTCGGTCTTCTGTTACATCCAAATATATGTTAAAATCTATAACCTTCGCCGATAATAATAATAATATGGAGAACTCTTCTGGTTACCCTACTGTACTTTCTTATGAATGTTTGATTATTGACTCTGATGATTTTGAAGGGGCTATTCCCCAGAGCTAAAACTTTTAATTGAAAAAGAAGAAGAGATGCATGCTAAACCTTTAATTGAAAAAAACTTTTTCAATAAATCTAGGTACTGAGAAGGATCCACAAATGGTCCAGATCGGTTTCACTTTATCAAGTGAAGAACGTGAGTCATTAATTGAATTATTAAATGAGTTTAAAGATGTTTTCGCGTGGTCATACACAGACATGCCTGGAATTGACCTAGAAATCGTCCAACACAAAATACTCCTCTACCCCGATGCCAAACCTGTGAAACAAAAGCTGAGACGTATAAAACCTAATTGGACCCTCAAAATTATGGAGGAAGTTACCAAACAAGTGAATGTCGATTTTCTTCAGGTGACAGAGTATCCCCAGTGGGTTGCTAATATTATCTCTGTGCCAAAGAAAGATGGTCGGGTGCAAGTTTGTTGTGACTTCCGAGATCTCAACAAGGCAAGTCCCAAATACGACTTTCCTCTGCCACACATAGACATTCTCATGGACAATACTGCTGGACATGCCCTACTATTGTTCATGGATAGATTCTCAGGTTATAATCAGATTCTCATGGCACCCAAAGACAGATAAAAGACTACGTTCACCATGCCATTGGGACGTATTGCTACAGAGTTGTGCCTTTCGGTTTGAAAAATGTAGGAGCCACGTATCAACGTGCTGCAACGGCATTACTCCATGACATGCTACATAAAGAAGTGAAAGTATATGTCGATGATATGATCATCAAATCCAAAGACCGTAAAGGACATACCCCGGCCTTAGAGAAATTTTTTGAGAGAATCTGGAAGTACCGAATGAGGTTGAACCCGCATAAGTGTACTTTTGGAGTTATAGCAGGTAAGATGTTGGGATTCATCATCACCCAAAGAGGAATAGAGTTGGATTCCTCCAAGATTAAGGCAATTCTGGAAATACCTCCCCCAAAGATGGAGAAAGAAGTTAGAGGATTCTTTAGAAAAATTCAGTTCATCAGTCGTTTTATCTCGAAACTGACTACAACTTGTGAACCTCTTTTTCGTTTGCTCAGAAAGAATACTAGATTCCAATGGAACTAGCATTGCCAGAATGCTTTCGAGTCAATCGAAGAGTACTTATAAAAACCTCCAGTGCTTTTCCCTCTGGAACCAGACAAACCTTTAATCTTATACCTATCACTGAACGAGTCTACAATGGATTCATGCTAGTGTAAGAGAGAGACAATGGCGAAGAAAGGGCCGTGTATTACTTAAGCAAGAAAATGACATATTGTGAAGCCCAATACACGCCACTGGAAAAAACTTGTTGGGCTTTGGTGTGGTCATAAAAAAAGTTATGACACTATATGCTGGCATACCCTGTAGTGTTGATTTCCAAAATAGACACACTTAAGTACCTATTCGAAAACTTTGCACTGATAGGGAGATTGGCCTGATGGTTATTACTATTAGTCAAGTTCAAACTGCATTACAAGACTAAAAAATCAGTGAAAGGATGAGCCATAGCGGAGTTCTTAGCAGATCAACCAGTTGAGGGATAAGAAGACTCAGGTTTTTAGTTTCCCGATGAAGATGTGTTGACAGTTGGGAACGAGCTATGGATATTATACTTTGACGGTGCCTCGAACCAATATGGTTATGGAATCGGGATATTTCTAGTCACCCCAGATGACTCGCATGTTTTGTTGGCCTACAAACTAATTTTTGAGGTCACCAATAATTAAGCCGAATATAAAGCGTGTATCGCCGGGATGGAAGCCACCTTGGAATTGGGCGCGAGAAAGTTAGAAGTGATCGGTGACTCTACCTTAGTCATTTCCCAAGCCAGTGGGAAATGAAAAGTCAAGGAGGAGAAACTAATGTCATACTACCAAGAGCTCGATCAACTTATTTCCAGTTTTGAGAAAGTTGTTTTCATCCATGTACCCAGGCTTCAGAATAAATTTACTGATACTCTTGCCACTCCTGCCTCCATGATTGACATACCCACGAAGGACAAAATAAGGTCTTTGGTGATTTAACAGAGGAGCGTGAGAGCATACAAAGTTGCAGCCTTAGAGCAGGAAGAATGAGATGGTTTGCCATGGTTTTACGACATCTGGAGCTTCATTCAGGAGGGAAAATACCCAAAGAATGCCAGTGAGAAGGATAAAAGAGCCATAAGAAGATTAGCAGCTCAGTTCGTCATCTGTGGCAGAAAGCTGTACAAAAGAGCTTATCTAGGGGTGAACAGATTTTATGTAATCGATGAAGGGTAAGAAATCATAAAAGAAGTGCACGAAGAAGTCTGTGGGCCTCATATGAATTGGATGATGTTGGCCAAGAAGATCTTGCGGCAAGGCTATTTCAGGACGACAATGGAAATGGACTGTATCAGGTTCGTTAAAAGATACCGCAAATGCCAAACTTATGCAAATCTAGTACATCTCCCATCATCGAAATTATACAACATGACTTTCCCTTGGTTATTTTCAGTCTAGGGTATAGACATCATTGGTAAGGTCACGTCGAAAGCTTCGAATGGACACAAATTCATCTTGGTACCCGTCGACTATTTCACAAAATGAGTCGAGACTGCTTCATTTTCAGTCCTCAAAGCTTCTCACGTGGCCAAGTTTATCAAGCATAACATCATATGTCGATATGGTGTTTCTTATGAAATTATATCAGATAATAGATCCCACTTCCAAGGGCAAGTGCTAGATTTGATGGAAGAATATAGAATCACGCTACACAAGTCATCCCTGTACATGCCACAAACAAATGGAGCAGTTGAGGCGGCTAATAAAAATATTAAGAGAATCCTATAAAGGATAATAGAATCCAGTAAGGATTGGCTAAAAAAATGTCATTTCCCCTTTAGGGCTATAGGACATCAATCCGAGCCTCGACAAAAGTCACCCTTGCTCTCTAGTATACGGGATGAAAGCTGTCCTACCCGTAGAGCTAGAAGTTCATTCTCTCTGAGTTATAGTAGAGTGTAGTATACAAGAAGAAGAATGGTAGATGAATCGTTCTGAGAACTTACTTTTGTTCAACGAAAGGAGACTGAGGGCGTTCTTTCACGTACAAGCCTATCAAAAAAGGGTAACCCGGGAATTTAACAAGAAGGTTAAAACCAGAGACCTCAGGAAAGGGGACATCGTGCTCAAAGAAATTCGAGCCCTTATATTTGATCCAAAAGGGAAATTCAAACCAAATTGGGTCGGGCCATATATAATCAAAGCCATTATGACGGGAGGAGCCGTTATTATTATGGACCTGGACGGAAACACTTTCAATACTCCAACTAATTTGGACCAGCTTAAGAAGTACTACCCTTAAAAAAATATGAAAATAAGAGAGGCTCGCTGGGTTAAAAAAGCTAATGAAATTAAACAACTCAGGCAAAAGTAAGAGCAGCCC
>JAUTBS010337985.1:0-10625 GCA_032361285.1 Aequorea victoria | reverse complement strand
AGTAGTCCCAAATATCGTCATCAAGAACAAAAAGGTCTAGAGTGTCTTCTTCTTCTTTAAATGGGATATCTAGGTCAGCCTTTTCTTTGCCTTTACTCCTGATCCTATTCTGGGCGACGCTGATATCATTGGGCCCGATGCTTATCATTTCCTCAGCTTCTTTGTTATCTCTGTCTGCTTCTTCTGTATTCCTCGGCATACGTGAATCTCGGCTTTTCTCAGCCTTGGTTTGAATCTGACTTTTAGACTCATTCCTAAGTTCTGAGCCCGAGTCCTTTTATATCTTTATTTCTATCTCTGCTTTTGATTCTAATCTTATTTCTGTTATTCCTGATATTTTTGTATCTGTCTCTGCTTCTATTACGGCATCTGTTTCTGCCTCCATCCCGGGTCTTATTCCTGCATCCCCTATATTTCCCTTTGATTCCTCTGTTGGTTTGCTTGTGTCTGTTGGTTCTACACTACTGTCTGGTATGGTTCCAGGAGTATAAAGGTCATCATCATCTGGGTTGTCCCACTCCTTGTTCTTATTGAAATCATCATCCGTGCATACTTCTTCTGACTCATCTGAGGACATTCATCCATCAAAACCCACATTTATGTTAGGGTCATTGACGGCGACCCCCACGTATACATCATAGGCAGCTAACAAATTATCCCACTCTTCCATCATATCATTCGCGTCCTCTAGTTCTATCAAGTCATTTTCTTCAACATACAGAGTTCCCTCCGCATTTAAAGAGCACAAAGAATTCCCCTCCAGGAGAGGTGGACTTGGTCTGCCAGCCCCTTCTGGGTAGATGTAGATACTAGGATCATAGCAGGGTGAGATTGTGTGGATATAATTTAAATTTTGAGGTAGTGGGTTCATATGATTCGGTAGGGGATTAGTAGTAACATTAGGCTTAGGCGCCGTCAGAGGTGAGATCACCTTGTTATCAATTAAATCCTAAATTTTGTTCTAGAGCCTCATACAATACTGAATGACATATCCAGGCATCTGATGGTACGCACAGTATAATACTGGATTGAAATTAATATGAGGTGGGTTCGGAATAGGTGTTGGTTCAAAGGGGGTCACATGCCCTTTTTCCAGCAACATCGGGTAAAGCACGGAGAGTAGAACACTAAGTTTGTTGAAAACTCTCCGAACTTAGGGAAATATAGACGGTGGCCTGAATGGCCTTGACTGCGGGTGAAATGAGTGTGGGTTGAACGGTCAAGGGTTAAATGGTTGAGGGTTGAAGGGTTGAGGGTTGAGCAGGTTTACATCTGCGGCCCCCGACATGTTATGATTCAGCTGGCTCGGACCAGCCTGGTTGGTAGGATAGCTACTTAGACCCGAATAATTCTGCATCTGATAGTTCTGTCCCTGATAAGGCTTCCGAGCTCTTTGCTGACTTGTCCCTTTTCAGCCTTGACTTCTGTCTTTTCAATTTTGCCTGACTGGAGGGCATCCTCAATTTGAACTCCTGCATCAAACAACTGCTCAAAAGTCATGAACGGCTGGGTGATGAGGTACTTTCTGAACTGAGGCTTCAGGTTTTTCACTACCGTCCGGACCTGTTCTTTCTCTGTAGGCCGGTTGGTCATTCTTGCTGCTTTTCCCCTCCAGCGGGTCAGGAAGTCAACAAAAGATTCTCGGGGGGTCTGCTTAGTGGTCTCCAACTCTCGGATGGTCACGTCCAACTGGACATTGTAATTGTACTGCCCGACAAATGCCGTAGCAATATCCTCCCACATTCTAGTCCTAGTGGCTTCTAAGGTTAGGAACCAACGTTGAGCGGCCCTAGAGAGGGAACGGTGGAAGGGTTGTGCTTTCAGTTGGTCATCGATACCCATAGGAGATAGGGTACCAACATACATCCTTAGGTGAATCCTAGGATCACCAGTACCGTCAAACTTTTCCATCTCTGGCATCTTGAATTTCTCGGGCAGCTTAGCACCGGGAAACAGACAGAGTCCTTCCACATCCAATATGTACTCATCAACTCCTTGGGCCTTCCTCAACACCTTTTCCAACCTGTCTATTTCATCAGACAGTAAGGCCTCCTAGGCCAAGGCCGGATCTATCACAGCGGGAACAACAACAGCAGTAGTAGCAGCGGCAGCAGTAGTAACAATAGGAATACTAGCAGCAGCAGCAGCAGGAATACCGGTGATAGGCCTGAAGCCTAGAAGATCTGTACCATATTGTTCCTCCTCCCAAGTTTGGTTGTTAGCAGCTTCGCCCTGTGGATCTCTTGGAACCTGATTAGCCTGAAGGGTCCGAATCTCGGCTTGACACTGAGCCTGGGCCTGGGTTTGCTCCTGAAGAGTGAGGGTCATGCTTTCCAGAGCTCTCTGCATCTCCGACAGAGTTAAGATCAATGCAGCGTTTGCGTCTCCATCTCCTAACATTGTATAGTTTTTTAGGTCAGAATATGATCTTTTGAGTCGTCCACTCAGCAACCGGATCTAGGCAAGTGTAGCGTCAGAACTTGATGACGCAATGATAACCCTAAGAGATGAAAAACGAAATCGCTCATGAGAAAATCACTTTGCGATGACTCTACAAGGAAAAATGACACAGGAAACAAAAAATGCTAAGCGGCAAGGCATAAGACGGGCAGCTAAAACCTGGTGGAGAAGCGCGCAGAAACCCCAAAAAGGAAAAGGTTGCGGGTAATAATACTCGACTTTCCGTCCGAGACTCTAAATCTCAAACGGCAGAAAAAAGAAATACGGGACGGACCCGGCTTTCCGTCTGAGACCGAGGTCTCAAACGGTAGAAATAGAAATTTGCGGGACGAACCCGAATTTCCATCTGAGAAGTTTCAAACGGTAGAAAGAAATATGGGATGGACCCAACTTTCTGTCTGAGACCGGAGTCTCAAACGATAGAAAAAGAAGTTTTACGGGACGGACCCGACTTTTCGTCTGAGAAGTCTCATATGGCAGAAAAAAGAAATACGGGATGGACCCGACTTTCCGTCTGAGTCCGGAGTCTCAAATGGTAGAAAAAAATTTTTTGTGGGACGGACCCGGCTTTCCGTCTGAGAAGTCTCAAACAACAGAAAAAAGAAAAATGGGATGGACCTGGCTTTCCGCTTGAGACCGGAGTGTCAAACGGTAGAAAAAGAAATTTTGCGGGACGGACCCGGGTTTTTGTCTGAGAAGTCTCAAACGGCAGAAAAAAAGAAATACGGGACAGACCCGACTTTTCGTCTGAGACCGGAGTCTCAAACGGTAGAAAAAGAAATTTTATGGGACGAACCCGGCTTTCCGTCTGAGAAGTTTCAAACGGCAGAAAAAAGAATTACGGAACGGACCCAGCTCTCCGTCTGAGACCGGAGTCTCAAACGGTAGAAAAAGAAATTTTATGGGACGGAACCGGCTTTCTGCCTGAGACCCTGAATCACAAATGGCAGAAAGACCAAGGGTGCGGGATGATACCGACGCGCCCTCACCATCGAGTCTCAGAAGGTTGAGTCTCTACGTGCTAAGAAAAAAAGGTAAAAGGGGTGCGGGAATGGGCCCGACTTTCGTCGACACTTATCTCTCTATGGAGTAAACAAAAGAAAGACTGTAGGAAGCCCCGACTTCTATCGAGACTCTGAATTTCTACGGATAAAAAGAAACGGGGAGGCTGACGAAGAGTATCCAAAGGAAAAAAAACTTTCGCTAAGCGGCAGGAAAGGTTGCGTGCTTGTTAGACCGGCTATCGATGAAACTTATCTCTCTACGGTTGAAACAAAAGAAAGGTGCTGGGATAAAACACGGCTTCCGTCGATACTTTGAATCTCTACGCTTAGAAAGAAAAAGGGGAGGGGAGATGAAGCACGCCCTTTCCGTGCAAGGGTGAACTCAGGCGGCAAGGGAGGTTGCGTGCGGGGACGATACCCGACTTTTCCGTGGAGCCGAAGCTCTGATGGCGATAGATGTAGGACAGACCCGACTTATACCGACTGCATTGACTCGATAATTTGGGTGATGCGGGATGGACCCGACTTACACGGGTGATGCAGGACAGACCCGACTTACACGGTAGATGCGGGACGGACCCCACTTACACTATTGAAAGCGATTGATTGAGGACCACGTAATACTATCATCCGAAACATTGAGCCGTGGATCGGTGTCGGGGAACTCAGAATTTAGGAAATTCTGAGGGAACAGAACACAAAAGGGAAAGGCACGGGGTCTTGTCAATAAGCTTTGACCAAATCTCGACCCAACGTGGGACAACCAACGGAGGGTCCCGGAAAGAAAGAGGTATGGGTTGGTACAACCCGCCTCTTACGGAAAAGAGGAGATTAGGCGAACAGGCCAACAACTGCAAAAATTCCAAGATGATCCCGGAGGGGTACCAGAACAAAAGAACAAGGCACGGGTTGATCAGACCCAGTCCTAGATGAAAAGGGAGAGGAGTCAGGTCCGAAACCTAACAACTCAGAGGTTTGAGACATCCTCGGAAAATCTTAAAAAAGGAAAGAAGCACGAGTTTTGATAAAACCTGGCTTAAAGAGGTGATGAAAGGGTTAGGCAACGGCCTAACGACGTCGAAACTGGGATGACCTACGGAGGGTCCCGGGAAAGAGAAAGAGGCATGGGTCGAGACCCAACAAAAACATAACAAATGACGGTTAGGCAACGGCCTAACGGCGTCAGACCCGGGACGACCCACGGAGGGTCCCGCGAAAGAGAAAGAGGCACGGGTCGAGACCCGGCAAAAAGAGAACAAATGACGGTTAGGTAACGACCTAACAGCGTCAAACCCAGGATGACCCACGGAGGATCCGGGGAAAGAGAAAGAGGCACGGGTCGAGATCAAGCAAAAAGAGAACAAATGATGGTTAGGCAATGGCCTAAGGGCGTCAAACCTGGGACGACCCACGGAAGGTCCCGGGAAAGAAAAAGAGGCATGGGCCAAGACCTGGCAAAAAGAGAACAAATGACGGTTAGGCAATGGCCAAACGACGTCAAACCTGGGATAACCTACGGAGGGTTCCGAGAAAGAGAAAGAGGCATGGGTCGAGACCTGACAAAAAGAGAAATAACTGCCGGTTAGGCAACGACTAACCGCGTCAGACCTGGGATGACCCACGGAGGGTCCCGGGAAAGAGAAAAGCACAGGTCAAGACCTGGTCAAAAGAGAACAAATGATGATTAGGCAACGGCCTAACGGAGTCAGACCCGGGACAACCCACGGAGGGTCCCCAAAAAGGGAAAGAGGCATGGGTCGAGACCCAGCCAAAAGAGAAATAACTGATGGTTAAGCAACGGCCTAACGGCATCAGACCCGGGATGACCCACGGAGGGTCCCAGGAAAGAGAAAGAGGTACGGGTCAAGACCTAGCCAAAAGAGAAATAACTAACGGTTAGGCAACAACCTAACGATGTCAAACCTGGGACGAACGGATGGTCCCGGGAAAGAGAAAGAGGCACGGGTCGAGACCTGGTAAAAAAAGAACAAATGACGGTTAGGCAATGGCCTAACGGCATCAAACCCGGGATGACCCATAGAGGGTCCCGGGAAAGAAAAAGAGGCACGGGCCAAGACCCAGAAAAAATAGAACAAATAACGGTTAGACAATAGCCTAACGGCGTCAAACCTGGGATGACCCACAGAGGATCCAGGGAAAGAGAAAGAGGCACGGGTCGAGACCCAGCAAAAAGAGAACAAATGACGGTCAGGCAATGGCCTAACGGCGTCAGATCCAGAATAACCCTTGAAGAGTCTTGGGAAAGAGAATGAGGCACGGGTCGAGACCTAGCCAAATGAAATAAAAGACGATTAGGCAACGACCTAACGCCGTCAAAACTTGGAAAACCCATGGTGGGTCTCAAAAAAGAGAACGAGACACGGGTCGAGACCTGACAAAACAAAAAAAAGACGGTTAGGCAACGTCCTAACGACTTCAAAACTGAGGAAACCTACGGTGGGTCCCGGAAAAGAGAACGAGGCACGGGTCGAGACCTGTTAAAAAGAGAATAAATGACAATCGGGCAACGGCTTAACGGCGTCAACACTGGGAAAACCCACGGCGGGTCCAAGGAAAAAGAAAGAGGCACGGGTCAAAACCTGGCAAAACGAAATAAAAGACGGTTAGGCAACGACCTAACGGCGTCAAAACTGGGAAAATCCACGATGGGTCCCGAAAAAGAGAATGAGGCATGGGTCGAGACCCGGCCAAACGAAATAAAAGATGGTTAGGCAACGGCCTAATGGTGTAAAAACTAGGAAAACCCATGGTGGGTCCGGAAAAGAGAACGAGGCACGGGTCGAGACCCGGCCAAAAGAGAATAAAAGACGGTTAGGCAACGGCGTAATGGCGTCAAAACTAGAAAAACCCAAAAAAGGGTTCCGGAAAGGGAAAGAGGCACGGGTCGAGACCCGGCCAAACGAAACGAAAGACGAGAGCTACCCTAAACAAGAAAAAGAAAACAAAAATGTAAAAACATGTAACCTATACGTGTATTTGTCCTAAAGGGAAAGTTCTAAGCTTAACTACATGCATGTGAAAAGGCTTGGTAGTTCAATAACCGGGTACCTTCTGAATAGGAATCAAGAATATATCTAACCGGCCAAGCTGAACTTGACCGGGTCAAACAGTACGCAATGATTCTTTTTGTTAGTATCCAAAGAGGTATACGGCAAGAAGGGTTGCTAACATTGTCCACATAGCTCCGAGATAAGTTCCTTCCAAAGAACCGTCGAAGTGAAGGGTAGGAAACCATTGTCTTATTTTATTTTCTCCTTTCTTCTTGTCTTTTGAAAAGTTCCCAATGAAAAAGTGAAATCGGGAGATGGAAAACTAATGCATGCAATGCTAATACTAATGATAAATTTAAGATAAGAACAGTTGAAACGTTTCTCAAGTTTGACTCACTTTTAAAATAAATCCCCAGTGGAGTCACCACTGTAGGGATCCCGCCCTCTCTATCCTTCCCAAACATCTTCTCTATGTCCCTCACCCAAACAAAGGAGTGTATACGGAACGAAACCACGAGAAGAAAGGAAGAGAGGGGTTTTCCCTCAAATGTGCATCTGTGTTGAAGATCGCACGAATTTTAGAGTCGCCACTTAGTTTTTGGATAAACCAAGAAACCAAAAAGATCTTTCAAGGAAAACTAGTTCGTCCTTACCAGAGTTCATGGTTCGAGAGCTAGGGTACAAAAGGGGAAGGTGTTAGGCACCCCTCTCGCCCGATCCGAGGATCGGCCTTTACTTAACAGTTCTGTTTTGTTCTTGTCTTAAATTTATTAAAAGTAACACATACAGAAAGTTGATTAAAGAGAGAACCTACAAAATCAAACAAGGAAATAAAACTTAGACTAAAACTAAAACTTTCTACACATACTTACACTTTAGGCATGTCAATAGGGGAGATGGTAGCATAACAGTGCAGTTGATACACAGTGGACATACTGTTAAAGCATAAAAATGACAAAAAATGCTACTGGAAGCCACTGGTTTTTAACAAACATGGCGTGCACCACGTTGAACCTGGCGCGCGCCTGGTCGACAAGGCGTGCGCCACTTTTGAGCTCTCTGGAGATGGCGCATGCCACTATTGAACAGTGGGCTTGTCATTTCAGAAGCTTAAAAGGGGCACTGTTTTAAGAAAACAGTGTGTTGTGTGTGTTGGTGTATTGAAAACAGAAAGAAAATATGTAAAACAGTAAGCATTTTAACACATAGACATGCTAACAGTTGGGAATATGCAAAGTGGACAATTAACAAGCTACTGGAAAACACTATTTTTTTTCTTAGCACATGTGGTGTGCGCCACATGGAACATGGTGTACGCCACCTTTGAGTCCCCTAGAGATGGTGCGCGCCACTATAGAACAGTGGGCTCCTCATTCCAAGGCTCAAAAGGCTACTATTTTTGAGAAAATATAGTGTGCTATTGTGTGCACGTGTTTTTATGTGAAGAAGAAAAGAAAAGAAGTAGATTACATACAATTTTTATGAAAAGAAGAAAAACTAATAAAAGAAAAAGGAACTAATATTCAATTCTATTGAAAATAAAATAACATGTTTAAACTATTTATAACAAAAAGAGGAAAAAACTCGGGAGAAGGAGGCCAACGACCCCTTCCTCCCGTTTTGCCGAATAAAAAGAACTTTTAAAAGAAGAAAATAAGAAGGAAATAAGGAAAATGATGAATAACAAGAAAACCTACCATATATCCCGTGAGCTAAGTTTCAAGCAGTTCCCGTAATCTTTTCTCACGTACGGCACGTCTTCGGGAAGTCCTCCGCACGATCTTCTGGTCTTCCGAGTCCTTCCAAATGCAAAGGAGTCTGAAGTGGGTAGTTCAAAGTAAAGTTTCAAGATTAGGTTAGCTTAGTTTAATTACTCGGGCAAGGGTCGGCTTTGAAATTATAGATTCGGGGTGTAATTCGATAGAACTTTGGCTTGTATATGATTTCTAATCCTGAAATAGGGTGGGGAGGGGTCTTATTTATAGAGAATTTGGGCGATGAGCTGACTTAGTGTCCAAGGCTCCTCTTAAGTTGCGTGCGCCAGGTGGAAAGGGGTGTGCGCCTACTTAGAGGTGGCGTGGCGCCTGGGTGTAGGTCAGTTTTGGTCGGTTTTAGGGTTCTAACATGGCTTGGCTAGTGGATTGAAAGGATATGGCGCGACGTTAGCAATTGAGTTTTAAGGTGGCGTGAGATATTTGGGATGGAAGTGTCGTGCGCCACTTGGAGGTGGCACCGCGCTGGGTGTGGCACCGAGGGGTGTTTTTGGTATTTTTGGGTATTTTGGATTGTATCGGGGTGTTTGGTTTGCATTTGGAAGTACTCTTTGGACTCTCGGACTCGTGCAGAAGCTCATTTGAACGTGACTGATGTACTTTTCATCATCGGAAAGCTACGAGAACTGGCCGATATTCGGTTTAATCAAAAATGGAGTGTCTACAGTTGTCCCTCTTTGGCAAAACTCTCATCGCGAAGCGTGGATGAGTGAATGTCAAAGAATTATAGACATTTCTTTTTGATTAAAGCCGTTCATCGAGCAAACAACAAAAACAAAAAATAGAAACCGAAAAGAAAGCAGTAAACTAACCTTTTATAGTCATGTCAGACTGCGAGCATCAGTTTATAGTCATGCCGGACTGTGAGCATCAGTTTATAGTCGTGTCGGACTGCGAGCATCAGTTTATAGTTATGTCGAACTACGAGCAATCATAATACTTTGGATTCTCGGGAACAGAGGGTACTCAGTTTAAGGTCATAAGATGGACCAGTTTATCTGATTTTGGATCAAGGAACGAAACCGAAAGCCCTCAGTTTTAAGTCGTGAGACGGACCCAAATCACTTAATTTAAAGGTCGTGAGACGGACCATTTATAAAAACTCGGGGTTTACGAAAGATGACGCTTAACATGCAGAATGAGGGAGAACGAGAGAAAGATTCCTAAGGAATTCTATGGATATCAGAGATGGACTTTGAATGCAAATTTTGAATTTTAAAACCGAAGGAGGAAAAGGTAGGGGAGGCCACGTGACGTGGCGCTGCTTGGGGAAGCGCCACATGGCGTGACGCTTGGTGATGTGGCATGCGCTGGGTTATCCAGCGCGGCGCTGCTTGGAAGAGAGGGAAGTGGCACATGCTAGGTCAAGTGGCGTGCGCTGGGTAGGTGAAGGGTCGCGCGGTTCTTTAAAAGCCAGGCCGTGGCTCATTTGAGTCGCGCTCGTTCTTGCACACACACACTCTCTCTCAACTTCTCTCTAGCTTTTTACTCTCTCTCTAGCAAAATGACGAATGACAAAGACCAGGCGACCGGCGGTGCGGGTCATGGGACGGACCCCATCCACACGACTCCCGAGGTTGAGATCCCGACTCAGTCCACCAGGACCCAGAGCACAGAGTCCTTCTTTAGGGGATTACCAACCCTAGGAGTGCTCAACGGCTTACTAGCCAGCCCTCTCCAGCCTCCCTCGGATAGATCGGTGGCCATAGAGGAGCTTCTAGAGTCGGCCGAGGCCGATGCGGCCCGGTCCCCAGATTAGGCCAGGGTTGACGAGCCACCCACCGCCGAGGAACCAACAACGGACAACCCGCACCTGCCAGACCCCTGTCGCGGAGTTCGGGCTAGGGACATGATGGGGGGTTTTGACCCGGCGCGGTACGACCCTCCGTTCCATACATTGGAGCCGTGGCCGGTCAGCTGCTTCCGTTACGCCGATGCCATCCTAGAGCCCGACTTGCTGCTCCGAGCGCCTAGCCTACACATCTCGGCACCGAGTCGCGAGGTATGCCTAAAAACCCTTTCTATTTTAATGTTTCTGTTTTAATATTTAAAACCTTTAAAAAGATATCAGAAAACTTAAAAAGAATCCGGACTTAGATGTATGCACAGGGTAGGCCCAAAGCGTTTGGAGGATTTTCAATCAAACACTTAAACAACTTGAACTCTTAATAATTAAAACAAATTTTGAACTTAGAAATATTGCATGATTAGGTTGAACCCCAAATTTCTTTTTTTTCTTTTTGTATGTTTTTATTTCTTTGTCAACGGGTCACGTGCCAATGCATCCTGTGGTGAAGAATTTTTTAATTTTCGTCCCTAGTTAAACATTTGCACATTTTTCGAGAGAACTTTCTTTTTTTCTTTTCTCTAATCGGGTT
>JAUTBS010337874.1:0-10626 GCA_032361285.1 Aequorea victoria | reverse complement strand
TTTAAATAATTAATGTGGGTCCCATTTTAATATTTGATTAAAAATTAGTCTTTTAGGTTATTTTCCAAGACTTAATTCATAAAATGAGTTAATTCTATTTAGTTGTCTTTTAAATTAAAATTTAATTCATTAACTTAATTAATGAGTTCATGTGCTAGAATTTCCATGTTGGATTTTAATCCAAATTCTCATGTTTGGTTTGTGATTTAGGTGATTAAATTTTATTTTTCAAACTTAACTTAAATTTAATTAAGTTCTAAGTTCAAATTGCTAATTAATTGATTATTTTAAGTGTTGAACCCTTAATTAACACTATTAGGATTTATGAAGTTTAAATTTTAGGATTTCAACATTTGTTAAGATGATTAGGGTAAAATTACGCCTAGGTTAGGTTTTACGAAAACTCGGGTCTTTACAAATTAGTTATCAAACAATGAACTACGATCGATGGATTACCGAAGAAGATCATGGCCTACACCTCAAATGGGTCATATCCTAAATTAAGGAAGGTGGACACAATCCTCTACCTAGACTAGGCTGAAGGATTCAACAGGACGGTGGCCTAGCTGAAGGACTGGCAGGTCTAACACTCAAGGAAGAGAATCAATCAAGTTTGGAACTTCTGCGGGATTTGTAAGACTGTGCAGGTGTTGTCACCCATCGAGGGATGAACTTAGGACAACATAGTTCAGTTTAATCCATATGTATTATCAAATATGCTCTGATACTACTACTATGATTCCAATTCCATAATCCAGTGATAGTGCATACGGATTATACAAAAAAAAATTGATTCGATTAAACCCCACAAGGCGAAATAAGAGTTATACCTTCGAAATCTCTCCCATCTCAGCAAAAACAGATGGCATTGGTTGCACATGAATCCTAGCTCGTCAAGACCATAAATCTTATACCGTATTCCTAGTATGCCTAATCTCAAACAGAGGATGGGCTCTGATCCGTGATCAACACTGCTCTGTCTAGATTGCCTCCTTTCTCTAATAGCACGGATGTGTATAAAAGAAATCCTAGCTCTAAAAGAGATTAAACGGTATATATATAGGCTACGATAGGAACATAAGGAGTTAATAAGACCCGAGGTAATAAGACCCGAGCTTGTTATGTAATTAGGAAACCATAATTCAATCTGGATTATTTTTTAATCCATAAATTATAATTCACGCCACTAAAGAATTATAACTTCACTTTTGATCTTTTCTTAAAATTATATGTCGAGCTACATGTTATTAAATACTTATTTATCTCCCCACGTTAAGATAACGGATATCCATCGGTTAAATTAAATTACTGACAATTATATTTAATTAGTAACTTTAAAAATCATCGAGACCTTTCACTTGAATTATTTGATATGTCGGATACAAAATCCACCTGTAGGTTTTGACATAATCAAAACTTATAAGCTTCCTTAAGGTGGTATCGTCAACACCTAAACTGGGACATGAATTCTGTTAGTAATTAATATTCACCATACACAAAATGTCATTATCGAATTCACCGAGTGTATCCAATTTCATCTAAAACTATTAATAAAAAACTTGAATTCTACCAGAATCGAAGATCTGATCATCTGTGTGTATTTCAAACTCTACACACTAGATCATCTACTATGCAGAATAAATGATACACATGCATAACATTAATTAAATAACACAGTACAAATATTGATTACATAGATTTTCATTAAAATAGGAATAACTAATTTTATTAAAGAATAAAATAAATATCAAAATCTATTACATAAAAGTATGGCTTTTTGTATACATCCATAACAGGTAGAGCAAGCCGAGTGCTTATTGTAGTGACTAGCCAGATAGCCATGGGTCGTGGCTTTGCTGGTGTAGTACTGGTTGAGATAATCCTTGGTTTAGATGTCGTTCACCTGGGGAGAAGTACTCATCTCTCTGGTAGCCCACTTTTACTTTAAGTATACTCTTATTTTATTCCTCTCGTTTCTTTTCTATTCTCTCATGCATGCTCTAATTTTGGTGTAAGTCACCTTTGTTGGTTTTTAACCTACTGAGATGTTTTTATTTATTTTATTATTATATATATAGATATATTTTTATTTATAAATGTGGTTTCTAGAGAAGCTAAAGATTCTTGAGGTGTCGCCTGAGTATTTTCTTCAACGAGGGCTCTTTTGTGACCTTGAAACATAAAGGAACTATAAGAAGTGGATGTGCACCCATACTAACAAAAGGATTTCATGGGTTTGTAGCTAGTACGGGATCACTGAGTTGACCTTTAGTACATCGGGCCATTACCGCGTTGTAGTGGTTGGGTTGTTTTAGGTTGTCACTTATTACCCTTTTTGTATCCTCAGAAAGTTGAGACATAACCATACCATTCCTATTGTTGATGAGATTCCTTTGACTCCTTTTTATCCTCAAGATGACTTCTTACGGCGGCACAAGCGACCTTGGCCTTCTTAGAAGAATGTTCACCTGTGTACTGATATTTCTAACAAACTAAGCTAAGAATTCAAGGTTTGGATGAAAGAGGAAACAAATAGGAAGACAGAAAACCACACATAGAAGAAAAGAAGAAGAGACGAGTGATAAAAGCTTACATTTGTTGTGCCTCTATTTACTTTTCGCCTACTTCTACACTTAGCGAGTTTTTTTCTTAGACTTTCATTGTTAGATATTTTGATTACATGCTTTCTTCCACTTTAAAGGAAATAATTTATTAAGAAAAGAAGGTACTGGGCTTTTTCTCTTCATTACATCTCAATTGAACTCTTTGTGTGTATGATAAACACCGAAAGATAACAAATTCATTAAATTAATAGAAGGTATATCTTTACATAGCGCCTACTCAGTTTAGGCCTTATAATCTTAGCATGTTCGGGGGCGTCATTGATTGAACCGATCGACTTTGTAGATCGAACTGACAAAAGACAGGGACCGAACCTTGAGATGAGGCTACCTATGTATCCCAAGATAGGAATTAGGTTATAACGTAGTTCGAGTTTCAGGTTTTGCTTTTATTTTTCTCCTCTCCTTTTATCATGCCCCAACTTTTGCCAAAGTCGCCATTTCGAGTTTTCAGCCTTGCGGGCTACTCTAACTTTTGTCTGACCGCCATTTGATCAGTTTTTAATCGAGCGAGCTTCTTTATTTATATTTATTTTTTTATACTCTATCTTTTTCCTAGGTTACCCTTTTGAGTGTGTAACCTAGCGTGCGTCTTAGGAGTAAAACTTCTTGAGTTGATCGACATCGAGAACTCATTCCCTTCCATGTTCGTCATCAGCGCTGCTCCTCGGGTCATTACTTTCTTGAAGAAGTACAACCCCTCCCTGTTCGGCTAGAACTTTCCCCTTGGGTCAAAGATCGGTGCTCTCACTTCTTTGAGCACTAGGGTTCCCTCCCTGAAATTTCTAGATCG
Organism: Aequorea victoria; assembly: GCA_032361285.1. Lineage (NCBI taxonomy): Eukaryota > Metazoa > Cnidaria > Hydrozoa > Leptothecata > Aequoreidae > Aequorea > Aequorea victoria. The sequence continues at coordinate 7,212 of JAUTBS010337874.1, read as the reverse complement.
GATATTCTTGTTGAAAGCTTTGGCCACACTGCTTTGATACCATTGCACGTGCTCTATTGTCCTCAATCTTCATTCATCTACCAGTTATGATTTCTCATACTTGTCCTACAACCACCCAGCTTCCAACACTTGGCATTCTAACATCACCCTTAGCGATGACAGCTCTATCTTTATAGGTAACATATACTCCATCCTATAGACCAATGAGTAGGGGTAGCTCCCGTGGAAGTCTGCACTGAAGTTCTATATCCCTAAAAGGCAAGTGGGAGCTTTTCTAGCCAATTCCTATATGTTTCCACCAACTTCTAAAGAATCTTCTTGATGTTCTTGTTCACTGCTTCTACTGCTCCGTTCTTCTGCAGTCTGTAGGATGATGATGTATGTTGGGCGATGTATTACTCATTTAGCAAATCCATGACTTATCCTCTATAGTGTGAACTATTATCTACGATGAGTGCACTTGGCAACCTGTAGCGATAGATAACTTTCTTCTTGATGAACTTTACTATGTGGGATGCCTTCAAGATTGAGAATGAGGTAACTTTGACCCACTTCGTGAAATAGTCGATAGCTACCAGAACAAATTCATGACCTTTGGATGCATTTGGCATAATTTTTTCTAAAATGTCGATTCCCCAAACTGAGAATGGCTAAGGGGAGGTCATGTCGTGTTGCTCAAACGACAAAATGTGGATTAGGTTGGCGTGGACACTTGTAACAGCTGAGGACATACCTGATGCAATCTCTTTCTATGGTTGACTAGTAGTAACCTTGCTGTAAGATCTGCTAGGTAAGCATCATATCATTCATATGTGGGCCACATATGCCTGCCTGTATCTACTCCATGATCTATTTTCCATACATAGTTTATTCATGCCCATGTATGATTTTTTGTATAACTTTCCTCTGCATATGACGAACTGTGCTGCTAGTTTTTGATGGATCTTTTATCATTTTCCCTTACACCATCGGGGTATTCTCTATCTTTGATGAAATTGCATATGTCACAGAACCATGGCAGGTCATCAGTCATTTCCTCTTTCACTGAGGCAACTAACTCAAAGTCATGCATATCCTTTTGTTCTATAACCAACTGTCTGATCTGTGCTCCAATAGGGATCTCAACCATTGAAGCTAGAGTGGCTAACGCATCCGCAAACTGATTGATTTCTCTTGGTGTATGGATAAATGTTATGTAATCAAACTGGTGAATTAGTTTTTCTAACTCAATGTGATGTGGCTATAGTTTCTCTTCCCTTATATTCCAGTCACTCCTTGCTTGGGATACCACCAGGTTTGAATAGTGACCTCTAACCCTTTGATTCCAAGCTCTAGGGCTGCTTCCATTGTAGCTATGCATGCTTCGTACTCTGCTTGATTGTTTATCACCTCAAATGTGAGCTTGAAGGTGAGCGGTACTCGGGCTTCTTCCGGTGAGACGAGTCGAGTCCTTATCCCAAATCTAAAATGATTGGTCATCCTGTCAAAGTATAACTTCCAGACATCGTCCATTAGGTGCAACACATATTTATCTCAGAATATGAAATCTATTTCCTCTATATCCTCTACCGTGTGTTCTGATAGAGACTCAGCCATTAGCCTTCCTATTATGGATTTTCTAGTCATGTACTTCAGGTTGAACTCAGCCAATAGGAGTAACAATCATGTCAACCGTCTATTAAGTGCAGGTTTCTCGAAAAGAGATTTGAGTGATTCTAAATGAGAAACAAATACTACTAGGTAGGCTAACAGGTAGTGTCTCAATTTTTTAGTGACCCAGACCAAAGCCTAACACGTCTTTGCTAAAGGAGTGTACTTTTCTTCATACTCTAGCATCTTCTTGCTAATGTAGTAAATAGCCTTCTCTACCCCTGCCTCTCTTTCTTGTGCTAGCATATAGCCCATTGCTGACTCTGTGTGTCACATCCCCTTCCTTGAGGTTTAGATTATCTACAAAATAAGAACAATATAACTCTCTCTCCTACACAAACTCATTCTGCAATTCCATAATCTTTTACATCTCCACATCCTTCTATTATTCCACCTTCTCCTTCCACCCCTTCTCATTCCACCTCTGCTCATGCTTTCCAATCCTTTCCTCCCTCTGTCTTAGAGGAGATGAATGCGAAACTAGACCATCTTATTGATATTAACATGAAACTCAATGAAAAAATGAACCTCTATGAGCTTCAAATTGAGAAATTCCAAGAACAACAAGGCTACATGGTCAGTGAGCAACTCAAGCTCAATCACATTATGTCTAACCTCAATCATCGAATAGATGGTGTATGCCTAACTAGCCTCACCTTAGGTCAAGACATGAAGCTACAAATGAATGAATTACTTATTACTAGTGCAATGCTACTCAAGAGCATATGAGTTAAGTACAAGTATGGTGCCACCAGCAAGATGAATGAGGTCCTTTGAAAGATTCAGGACTTCATGGAATGGGTAGAAATCAGGTTGGAGACTCTTGATAAAAAAGCTGTAAGAATTTCTTGAGAAAGCCTCAACCAAGAAGTACCTCCAGTCAAAGGAGTTCACGTTGAAGAAATCTCAGCCCAAGACTTCAAGTCTGCCACCTCCAACAAAAAGTGGCCTTCGAGAAAAGGAAGGGAGAAAATGGCTGAGTCAGCCAAGCCAAAAAAAAAGAAGACAAATTTCTTCGAATCTGATCTCTTCTTCGAATCTGATCTCTTCGCCCAATGGCAAGCAGAAGAAAAAAAGAAAGAAGCTACATAGAAACGGAAAAATAAAGAAAAATAAGAAACTGCAGCTCAACGTAAAGCCAGATTGAACAAAGAAATGGACGACACATATCAATAGGCTTTCTATCTTTTCTTTTCTTTCTCTATAAATTTTCTATGGACTGTTAACAGAACATACACTTTTTAATGAAATGAGTTTTTTTTTGTTGTTTCCTTACATGTATTGTTCTTATGAATAACTAATTTCCTGGTTGTGAATGTTGTCTCTGATTATTTGTATGCATATTTCTCAGTTTTTTGGTTGATATCCATGATTTTTTTTTTAGATGACAAACAGGGAGAAATATAGAGAAGAAATAAAGAAAAATAGCAGCAGCTATGGAAAAACATAACATATGTATGAATTGTTTGCATCAATCAGTTCTATAATTGGTATTGGTATCATCTATCAAGTACATGTTTTATCGGTAAATGGTATCATAAAAAAATTTGATAATTGGTATCATATTGTTCTAGAATTATTTTGTCATGAATATGCTTGATTGATATCTATTTTGATTTAAATGTTTGATTTGTATTTTGGTAAAAATATTTTTAAAATCTCTTTGAAAAAGAAAGCATATCTTTAGGGGGGACTTTTAAAAATAATTGATGTATCATATAAAAAGTTTTTCTTACAATGGTGAATGTATTTCAATTGTTTTTCATCATAAAAAATGGAAAGATTGTTAGCCCCAAGATTTTATAATGAGTATATTGATTTTAATGATAACAAACAAAGCCTTAATAAAGATTAAATATTTTTGTAAAATATATCTTTTTACATATACATCAAAATGGTTCAAATGGATTTAAATGCTATTGAAAGGTTAACACCCATGATTAGGGTTGACCATATATGTTAATGAGCTTTTAAGATGTTTCAGGAATCAATTAGTCCATTCCTAAACAAGACTCAAAGCTCAAAATGAATGCAAATCAATTCGGAAGCATTCAACATTGTTGAGCCGACACAAATGTCTTTTGAGTCGACACAACATAGATATCACTTGGTACTTTGCAAGACAGACAGACATGAGTCGACATAATGCATCATCTCAGTCGACACAAGATAGCCTAAGTCGACATAAGCATCCCATGAGTCGACACATGTGAAGGCTTGTCAAAAAATAGAGGTATCAACCTTTTGAGTCGACACACATTGATCATGAGTCAACACAGAACAAAGAAGTCCAAAGCTAAAGGTAGTAATGAGTTGACACCAGCTCCACATGAGTCGACACAACTGAAGGCCCGAGACAGAAGCAAAGCTTGAATCAATTTGAGTTGACACAACTTGCACATGAGTCGATACAAAACAAAAATCCTCACATAAGTCAACACAATCTTAGCATGAGTCGACACACAGTCGAACATCCCAATGTTTAAGCAACATGAGTCGACATAGCCTCTATATGAGTCGACCCACCTCCGTGATTGAAGGAACCTGAGTCAACACAACTCACTTTGAGTCAACCCAAATGCGCGATAACAGTGCGCAAATCCTGCGGATATCTGTTTGACTTTCAACATAATTTTAGGATTTATTTTCAAACTAAATGGCTCATTGGAGATCATTTTTAATCATAGAAGTGATCCCATAACATTTCAAATCAGATCATCAAGATTCATAGAACAAATCAAGGAATATTCAGTTACGTAATTTTGGGGATTTGTTATAGATGTAAACAGTTCTATTTCATAATGCTTTTTGAAATGCAATGGCTCTATGAAGATCAAAATTCAAGTCACAAATCAGATCAAATCAAATGAAATTAGGTCAACAATTAATCAGCTTGATTCAAGGAAAATTAGATCATGATTTAAAATGAGCAACGACTATTTTCTTACAGCTTATTTAAAGAACAATTGCCCAACGAAGAAACACATAACTCAGAATACAAAACTTGCGGTACAAAGAATAAATTATTCTCATTCTCATTCTCTCACTCTCAGTCTGATACGAAGATCATCAACGAGACATCAGTCATATTACATCAGTTCGTGAGAAGTTTAGTTCTGTCATTTCAGAGAAGTCCAATTCTAATATATATTCATTCTCTGTATTTTGTGTTTGCCATTTGAAAGCTTATTGTATTATCTGCTCTTCTGAGAGAGTACTTTATGTTTGATGTTCTGACATCACAACTCACTACAACAACTCTATAAAAATAGAGGTGAGTCACCTGCTACTAATCTTTGTGTGTGGTGTAGCACACAAAGAGAAAGATTCCAAGTACTAGAAGCCTGCGAGCTTTGGAACCTAGCTTGTGTTAGAAGTTTAAAAACTTCATAGCGCAGCTTTGTGGATCTTCTAAAAGGTTTGGAGCACACCCGTAAGTATTTTTCCATAGTGGAGGAATTCTCAAGAGGTGCTTAAGGAGTGGACATAAGCTGGGATAGCCAAACCACTATAAATCTTGGTATTGTTCTCTAACTCTATCCTCAATCTCTTTCTTGTATATGCATTTATAGGTTGCTAGTTTATAATTATTTTAAATAGTATTTAAAACTCAATTAATTTTTTAAGAGACCCTATTCACTCCACCTTTAGGGTCACTCTTTACTTAACAATTGGTATGAGGGCATCATCTCTATTATTTGAACTAACAGTCTAAGAGGATCCGTATTACAACCTCTCTTGGAACCACCCTCTTTGAGGGACAATCTACAAATAGACATTTCTCGTTCAATGGAACAAACTATAATTATTAAAAGGCTAAAACGAAAATGTACACACAAGTCGTAGATTACGAATTATGAAAAGTTACCATATATGGTCCTAAAAGACTATTCAAAATTGTTGACGGAACAATTATTCTAAAAGATGAACTAGAATATAATGATAATAACATTAGAGAAATACAACGTAACTCTAGAGCTATGAACCTTCTGTATTCATCTTTAGATCCAAATGAATTTAATAGGATTTCTATATGTGATACAGCCAAAGAAATTTAGGACAAGCTTGAGGTAACTCATAAAGGTACTAATCAAGTAAAAGATTCTAAAATTAACATACTTGTATATGAATATGAGTTATTTATAATGAATAGTAATGAGAATATTTCTAGCATGTTTACATGTTTTACCAATATTATTAACTCTTTAAAGTTTCTTGGTAAAGTGTACCCTAACGCTGAAAATGTGAGAAAGATTTTGCATTCTCTACCAAAAAGTTGGGATGCAAAAGTCACAACTATTCAAGAAGCAAAGAATCTCAAATTGCTTGACCTTGACGAACTCATGGGTTCTTTAATGACTCATGAAATTGTCATGAATAGAAGGCTAGATGAAGAGGAGTCAAAACCAAGAAGAGGAATTGTAACATCCCGTAATTTCTAAATGAAATTTTAAGAATAATTAATATTCATCAAGCTCAAAAATTGATAATTCATAATTAATCTTAGTCCATTTATTTAATGGAGTAATGGGGGAATTAATTGTTTAATCCTCAAATGTAGAGAGTGGGAGAATTTTATACATTAAATTAAAGTGGAGGCTTTTGATTGGGGGATAAACAGCATGTCAGGGAAGAGGTGACTGCCAGCCCACTCTTGTCCCATCTCTTCTGCTTTTCATCAGAACCAAGACTCCCTGAGGAACGCAAGAAAAAGTCTATTCTCCATCTCTCTCTAAGAGAACCCAAAACCCACCTCCTTCCCCAAGAAATCTGAGAGTTCTTTCTCGGTTGTGTGTTGAAATCGTGAGAAGGACTGAGAGAAACGTCTTCCTAGAGTAGTGAGGATTCTGGAGCTGGAACGGTGAGGTGTTTCCACAACCTCTTATAGAAGGACAAACAAGGCGTAAACCGCCATTGAAGTTGTTCCTTGAAGTTTCTTGAGGTAAGAATCGTGTTCTAAGCTTTCATATGATTCACACCATGAAATACCTCCCTTACACACACATTGTAGATCTCCATTTGTATCCACTGTTGGGTATTTTAATGGGAGAAACCTAGAGTTTGATTTCTTAAATCTTGTTTGAAAGACCCTTAAGAGGAATTTTGAAGTGTTGGATGATATAGATGTGGATGAGAGAAGTTTGTATGTGTTGTTGAGCTTGGAGTGAAGTGGAAAAACCACGTTTTTCAAACAAACAGTCCCTTAGTTTTAGAGAAAACACAAAACAGAGGTTCAACATTTTTTAACCTTTTGAGTCGACACAGGCCTTCTGTGAGACGACCCAATGTGTCGAGCTCTGTGCTGTTTTTGATAGGCGAGAGCCTGAGTTGACCCAAGCTTCATGGGTGTCGACTCAAATGATTTTAGCTCTCTGTTGTTTTGACATGCTGTAGCCTGAGTCGACCCAAGCTTCATGGGTGTCGACTCAGGAAGTTGTTGCTCCCTGTTGTTTTGACAAGAGGGGGCTTGAGTCGATCCAGACCTCTGTAGGTGTCAACCCAAGCTTAGACCCTCAGTGTGAGTCGACCCAATTCTCGTGTGAGTTGACCCAGGTTCTACCA
>JAUTBS010337763.1:0-10628 GCA_032361285.1 Aequorea victoria | reverse complement strand
AGTGCTAGAAGTCTGGTGACTTTAGAAAGTAACTTTGTGGATCTTGTTAAAATTTTTGGAGCACATCCGCAAGTGTTTTGGCATAGTGAAGAAATCTCAAGAGGTGCTTGAGGAGTGGACGTAGACTAAGTTAAATCCGAACTACTATAAATCATGTTGTTATTCTCTTTTTCTATCCTAAATCTCTTGCTTGCTTATAGGCTTATACTTTTAGGTTTCTAGTATTCATTCATGTTTTAAATAGCTTAGTTAAAAATTTATAAGTTTTTTAAAGACCCTATTCACCCCCCTTTAGGGTTTTCATATCAGTTAACACCTTCTACATGCTTTTCATGTCGACAAACAGGTCATATCAAATGTTTTTGCCCAAAGAGTCGGAGAGTTCAGGGTGGGGAGACCCTTCAGCAAACACGTACTTTTCAGTCTCCACCATCCTATATGAATCACAACCAGGACATTATGCACACCAATCCAGAATACAGTCGGTTGGACCATCTTTTCCTGTTCAGCGTTCTGTAACATCGAAATAAAGTCATTAAGGTCAGATGACCCAGGGAAGAGCATATGCAGTCACACTAGGTGTTCGAGCTTCAGAGACTTCAGTGATAGCAATTAATTAGTCTGATCCATCTATCTAAGGTACATTTTTTGTTTTTCATTCTTAGTCTAGTGTCCTGATAGGCATAGGAGCTTTACATTCATTTATAGCCTTCGGGAATTGCGTTGAGTGTTGAGACACCAATTGGGGGCGATTAGTTTTGAGGTGAATGTGTAGGTCTCAATGGTAAATTTCGAGGATGAAATTCCTTTAAGAATAGTAGGTTGTAGATACCGTAAAGTTTAATTACCTTTTTGGCCAATGGAAAATTTATTAGAAAAATAAATTTATTAAAACCCATTAATTAATTCTACTTCCTTTAAATTTATAAAATAAAAAAATTTGTTTTATTGGTTACAACAACCAAACACGGCTCCATTTCTTTCTCAACTTCCCTGAACGAATTACAATTTCCCCTGTTTCGATTTTGATAACCCAAATCAAAACCTCTGCATAACCAATTCCCAAATCAAATCACAGCAAACATACAAATCAAATCTCTACAACTCAATTTGAAATCCCTCATCACGCCGTCGCGTCTCCTCGTCGGTGTCGACCCTGTCATCGTCGGTGGAGGTCCACCAGCACGGTAGAGAGAGAGAGAGTTAATGGCAGGGGGAGATTACGACAAAGAGAGAGGGACAGTGCCACCACCGACGATCTCATTCCTTGTCGGCGTCGTCACCATCTCATCGGTGACGCAGATCTGCCACCCACCGATGACGCAGACATCACAATGCCACCAGCACCACCACCATCTCTGGCATTCTTTTGTATGCCGCTGTTCTCTCATAGCATCTCCTTCCACTGAAAATTTCCACACGCCACCAGTGCCTCCCACCAGCATCTTCCCCTTCGTAAATCACACAAATCGCACTACGATCGGTGTTGGGATCGCACAACAAATCAACGACAACTTGGGCAGTTTCTTCTCCTGCGATTGGACCTCTGTCGTTGGCTCAGGTAAGCTCCAAAATCACAAAGCTTCATTCCCCTATTTTCTGTTCCACAAATGATTATGTCTTAGATGCCATTGTAAAAACTGATAACAGAGGGTTTTACTAGTCTTTCTTCTTTGAGTCACAGCCTTCTCTCTAACAATTTGTTTCATTCTTTTGGTGTTTAGGATCAAAGAAATCAGGTTATTTCCGGACCCTATAAGCTTCCCCTCCATTGTTGAAACTCAGAGCTCATTCTAGGGTTTCTCGATCTTTTTTATCTTCAAGTTGATCAAGGTAGGGGTTGTGCTTATTTTAGCTTATAATTTTGATGTATGAATGTAAATGGATTCTTGCAATTTTGAATTGCATGTAAATCTCTTTTATGAATGAAAAATATCTCTTATGCACGATTGACATTTGACATGGGATATATGTATGATATGGAAATATTGAAATCAGTAAAAAAATATTTTTATAAGTAAGTAAAATGTATAAAACACTTTAATGTAAAGTGGAAAAAATTCCAGAATGGCCTTGAAGGATATCTTGATATATGTTGACACCTAAAATGTGAGTGAGATAGTTGTTTAATTTATGCAAGTTCTTGGCTCATTGCGTAGGTGGTTTCCTATTACATGAGGTTAGTGCCTTGAAAATAGGATGTTGATCTCAACTCACTAGTGCAAGAATGACCTAGGTGAGTTGGGTGATGGTTGTACTGACACTAGGGCACACAAGCCTAGTGGTCAGGGATGTTTGTCTACTCTCTTAGACATGTCATACCTTATTGGCGGCTGATTGGATTGATTAACTAACGAATGGAAATGGAATAAAAAAAGGAACTATGGAACTTAACATGCATTCATCATACCATATCATACATTAGACTTCATTTTGGCATTACAGTTGACTTATGTTTTATCTATTTAGTTCATGCCTATAATTGTTTGTTATTATGAGTTTTGACCCTTCTGATTGTTCATGTTGTTGGACATTTCAAGTACGCGCAATTGATTTCAACGCTATACTTTTGGAGTAGCTATCGATGCATCTGTTGGTGCTCTTTCTTGTTTTGATATTTTTTTTGTGATATAGGCCATATGGCTAAAGTTTAACTTTATTGTACATTGTACTGACTTTAAAGTTACCTATTGCTCGACGGAGGTTATATGCGTGTATGTGAAGAAGGATGGAAGGCCTGTGGCCTGTACTTTAGGATTGTATATTGTTGAGATCCAGGCAGAGCCTGTGTATATTACTATTATTTTCTTTCTAGGTTAATTTAGAGACGCCTGAACCGTCTGAATTGTCCAAAAAATAAAGGAGACTTTGCCGAAGTTTTCTAAAAATCTTACACTTGATTTATTTTTCTAAAAATCAACCCTTTTATATTTCTTAAATTTTTTTAATAAAAGCTTTTCTACCTAGAACGGTCGTTGATAAAGAAACCTTAATAACTCCCTCTTTTTACTAAATTAAAGATAATTTCTTTTTTTATCCTTCTTTTTCTTAGTCGAGTTAAATGTGAGACCTTATGAAGATCTAGTCGTCTCTTTCGGGTCTCGTGTCCACTTCAGGAAATTTGGAACCTGACAACATGATATCAGAGCTCTAGGTTCAAATACCTAAGAGTCATGGGATGTGACTATGCTACAGTTGGGCTTATTCCATTATTTTCAGGAGTAGGAGTATGTCTATATTCTTATGTGTTATATGTTCATGTGTTGATGTGTACGATATACTTATGTGTAATGTGCTAGGTTTTATGTGTTGTACTTGGGCATGAGGTTGAACCTCAGTGATATTATAATGTTCGGAAAACTAACTTGGAAATCTGATTGGAAACGCATCTGATCATCATGATTTCTGATTAGAGGTTTAAGAAAGTCATTTAGGCCGGGTAATACTCCTTAGGGTTACAGCTCGGTATGGGTTATGTGCTCGCTATTGTATGTTGATTGCTTCATATATATAGTGTAAGTACCTTACGAACCTGGTTCAGAATGTGCATGCTTCCTGTTTAATCTGGTCTTCTGTTGGAGTTTGACCTCAACGACCATCTTGGGGTAGATGTAGTGGTAGAGGTAGAGACCTAGACCTTGTGCTTGCCGAGGAGTGGTTCGATCACATCACGCAAACGTTTGAGACTTTGATGATTATAGAAGATGACTTGCGTGTTTTCTTCACTTCTTACCAATTGTGGGGTGTGTTATTCAAAGAATGGCTCTAGAGGGGGTGAATAAGATCTTTTAAATGTTCTTTTTATTTTAAAAAAATGTATTTAAACAATATGAGGTGAGCAAGAAATATATTTATTTATATAATCACAAACATATAATATGAAAAGAAAGAGATAGAAAGAGAGGTGATACCGTCGTTTTCATAGTGGTTCGATTATCCCAGCTTGCGTCCACTCCTTAAGATTCTTTTGAGATTTTTCACTATCTGTGAGCACTTACAGGTGTGCTTCAAACCTTTTACAAAAAATCATCAAGTTGTGTTCCAAAGCCACCAAGCTTCTAGCACTTATGATTTTTGCTTCAGTTTCTTACAAGAAACTCACCAAACTGCGTTCCAAAGCCTCCAAGCTTCTAGCATTTGTGATATTTGTTTCAAGCCTTTCTCAAAGACTCACCAAGCTGTATTCCGAAGCCTCCAAATTTTTAGCACTTGTGATATTTCTTTTTGTGTGCTATATTACACACAAATAATAGTAAAGGGTGAATCACCCTTACTTTTACAATGATCTTGATAGTAGTTTATTTCACAAACAATGCTAAAAAAACTCTCTAAGAAGAGTAGATTTTTGCACTGCAGCTCGCAGAAAAAAATATAGGAGCAAGATGATGAACAATAACTGTTAGGGCTTTTCTGAATAGTAGATGATAGAATTTGATTTTGATATTAAGTGATTGATGTTTAGATTTTTTCTCTTTTATTTTTTATTTTTTATATTTTTTGTTCTCTCTCTCATCTTTCTTTGAAAGATTGATAATCATATCTTTATATAGATCTCAGCTCCAGTGTATCCGTTGTAAATCATATATTGGCATTTAATGTTCTGATACTTAGGAGTGATTCTCGCGATCTGTAGTTCTCATTTGCCAATGATTTGCCATATCTTATTTGGATTGATTTTCGAGCTTCAATATAGTCGTTGCAGATCAAATCTTGATATTTAATGCTTTGAGATACCGCCAAAATTTACCATAATTTGTGGAGTAATTTTGCTGAATTCGTGCATTTGGGTCGTCTCAAATTTCTTATGATAGGATTCTTCGCCCGTGGGTCAACTCATGATGTTGCTTGGGTCGACTCAGAATGAGGTGATCTCGGCTTCTTAGCAGGCCTTCATCAGTGGATCGACTCACAGTGAGGTTAGGTAGACTCACAAAAGTCTCTGCCTTTGAGTTGATACTTTGGGTCAGCTTTGGTTGCTTTGTGTCAGCTCATACTTGCTTTAGGTTAACTCACGCTTGCCATTAGTTGACTCATACATTGTCTCTATGAATGTACTGAGTGATGAGCATATTGGATTGACTCATGATGTCTTTGGCATTGGGTCGATACGTGGCCTGAGGCATCTCAGCTCAAATCCTTGGACACAGACTTGAGTTGACTCACAGTCACTGCAGTGAGGAGATCCAGAGAGTTACATGTTTTGGGTCGACTCATGAACTATCTTGGGTCGACTCATGGTCGCGTCTGAGAGACTTCTGTAGGAGATACCAAGAGCAGTGTGTTTTGGGTTGACTCATGATTTTCTTTGGGTCGACTCAAATCCTTGTAATACATTGAAAAAATTTGTCTTAATTTTTTGTGATAGTGCTTTGTTTGGGAAATATTTTAATAATTTCTATAATCATTTTAATACTTGATTTAACACCTGAAATAACTTCAAATCTTGTTAAATACAAGGTCAACCCCAATCATGGGTGTTAACTATTAAATACTCATTTGAACCATTTGAAGATTGATCTAAAAAACATGTATTAAGAGATTTTCAAAACGATATTTAAATGATAAATTATTTTAACTTATCAATACTTTGTTTGATATCAATCAAATCATTTACATAATTTATTTAAATCTTGGAGCTATCAAAACTCTCCTTTTTAACTTTATCAAAACTTTATTTGTTATCATTAAAATCAATAAACGATTTATTAAACCTTGGAACTAACAATCTCTCCCTTTTTTATGATGACAAATACTGTTTAGAAAAACTCTTTGAAATAGAATATATGTTTTAAAAATGCTCTCCTAAAAAGGTGCTTCTTTTTTAAAGGAATTTTCAAAATAATCTTTCAATCGTATATTCATCCATTCATTCATTTGAACATAATGAACTTAAAACAATAAGTCATAACAATCATCATATCAATAAACAATAATCTTTCAATAATAAACATGATTGAATATGATTTTCTGTTTCTTTAAACAAACACATAGTACGCTAAGTATTTGTTTCTAAGAACTGTTTTTCTTCTCTCTTTTTTCTTTGTTAAATACTACAAGACTTAATCTAGTTAAGTTTATTGTTGTATTTCTTCCTTTATCTTTTACAAGTTTAAATGTATTTTTCTTCTATTTCTTCTTTACAGGTTAAGTTTGTTTTTCAGACTTTTCAAGTAAAGTATGTTTTTTGTTTTTCTTCTATTTTCTCCCCATTTGTCATCTCAAAATACCAATCTAGTTAAGTCTATTTTTCTTCGTTTTCTCCCCATTTGTCATCTTAAAAAGTGAAAATATGCATACATCTTATAAAGAGGATAAGAAAATATCATATATATCAACAAGTCATCATATAGAAATTGATACCATAGAAAAAAAAAAATTGTATCATATTACAAAGAATATATGTTCATGAGGGAATAACCCAATTGGAGAGTGAAAAATAGGAATAATGATAGGAAAGAAATTAAAAGAACTCGTCGTCCATTTGTCGTCTTCTCTTGGCTTTACGTTCGGTGTTGGTTTCACCTTTTTCTTTTGTCTTTCGTTTCTAAACGACGTTGTCCTTTTTCTCCATATCTTCCAAAACGTCGAAGAGTGACTATTTTCTTTTATTCTTTTCTTCTTTTCTTTCCCAGTTATCATCTCATTTTATTTCCTAAGGACTTTCTCCTTTCTTGTGGTGGTGGCTTCTTTGAACTGTTGAGTAAAAATTTCTTCAATGTGAATTTCCCTTGCTGAAGCAACTTCTTTGTTGATGTTTTCTCGATACTCACACTCAACTTTCTCAGTGGGGGTTTCTAAATGAATTTCTATCCATGCCATGAATTATTAGATTTTGTGAAGAACTTAATTGATTTTACATGCAGTGCCTCGATCATACTCATAGTGTACGCTATTGATCAAGAGGTTACTAGAAATCAAGAAATCCTTCATACTTTTCTTTATATACTAACCGATGTCATTGCCTACTGTGCAAGCACCATATATCATTTCATTCAGGTCAGTGAGAATTCGGTTCAAACGAAATTGTTCACTCACCATATCGGTCTACTGCTCTTGGAATTTCACAATTTGAGCCTTATAGAGAATCAATCTTTCATAAAGTCTCTTTATTTCTTGGTTGGAGGCTAAGTTGATATCTACAAAATCTTTATTTGAGCTTTCATCTCCTCAAAATCAAAATGAGAAACGCTGGATTGTGAGGAGCTGGATGGTGAAGCTTGAGTGGATGGTTCATTCAGGTGTGATTCTTGGAAAAAATGTGGGTCTTGTGGTTGATCTCTGGATGATTGGTCTTGTAGTTGATTTTTGGAAAGATGAGAGGGTATAATGGCTTGTAGATTTTGGTCTTGGGGTAGATCCTGTTGTTAGGTGGCCTCTTGTTTGACCCAATGGCCATCAATCTTAACCAGTCACATCATTTTCAAGGTGGACTTGTTGTATGTGTGGGTATGTTGGAAGGGTATGGATATAGTGCCTTTTAGGTTAACTTTAAAGAACCTAAAAAGTTAAGTAAAAAGCATGCCATGAGGTAGAATGTTTTTCTTGGTTTTGACAGGTTTCCACATATCCGATATGATGAGGTGGCCAAGGTCAATGGGTTCTTTTTTAATAATGCACCACATCACCATCAGTTGTATAAAGGTGACATCTCCAAATTTCTCTTCCTGGGACAGAATCATATGATTTACCATATGATTGATGAGTCTGTATTCTGAGAGTAAGAGGTTAGCATCAAAAAATCTATCTGAGTTTATGTTATCCCTCCCAGTGATTAAAGAAATAAATTTCTCAAGAGAAATATCAGGATAATTATGTCTATGCTTGGTACAATCCAGTAGATGTGTTCCATTTGGGGAATCAACGAGTTTGTTAACTAGTTGGTCCCCAAACACAAGGTCTTTCCCCCTTACCCAGTAGATGTTTTCCATTTGGGGAATCAACGAGTTTGTTAACCAGTTGGTCCCCAAACACAAGGTCTTTCCCCCTTACCCAGTAGATGTGTTTCATTTGGGGAATCAACGAGTTTGTTAACCAGTTGGTCCCCAAACACAAGCTCTTTCCCCCTTACCGAACTACTCACAAAAAGTCCTTCACTACCCACTGTTATATTCATATGGGTGTAGGCAATTCGGCATAAATCTGGGTATACAGAATCTTTAATGGTGGCAAAATTATACCAACTCATATTTTTGAACCAGGCCCTAAAGTGCATTTTAGTTATGTCAAAGAACTGAAAATCAATACACCGTTCATTAGGGACTTGTCTAGACTTGAAGGATTTTTTATACTTATCTTGGATGTCTTGGGTTAGACAGACAATATTGGTCAAAGAAGGAGCTTTCTCATTTTTTTCTTTTCTTCCTTCTGGCCAAACTCTCACCTTGATCATCATATCTTCTCTTGGATGATTTTGATGGATTTGAAGGATCCATGAAGAATCGAGTTGGTGAAGCGAAGTGGTGGAGATGATGGAGGCTGTCGAAAACTAGGATTTTATCGCTAGGAGAAAAGGGATTATCGGTTAGTGTAGCCGCGATGATCGAAGAGAGATGGAAGAGATGGATTCACAAAGATCTATTAGTCGACCGAGAGAAGGGATAAAGGCATCGTTGTATCGAGTCACGAGAGAAAGAGGGAAGAGTTTGAGTTTTAAACAATCGAGCCCCCTCGGAACAGAGTTTTTGTTTATATACCCAATTTCTGAGTCGACTCATTGCTAATTTGAGTTGACCAAAATAAACTTTTAGGGATTCGACGAAAAATTTCTATTTGAGTCGACTCATGATCTTCTGTGAGTCGACACATCTTCGTTTCAACGTTTAGACAAGAAGTATATGTGAGCCGACTTATACTCTAATGTGAGTCGACCCAACTTTGTTTCAATGCTAAGATAGGAAGTCTGTGAGTCGACTCATACTCCAATGTGAGTCAACCCAACTTTGTCCAGCGATATGAATACCCAGCAGCTCTTGTGAGTCGATCCATGTACAATAAACTTGAAATTTTTGAAAAATCATTGTGTATTTTATGGATTTAACATACCTAATTCATCTTTAATATAATTAAATCTTTCTTCACTTAAGGGTTTGATGAATATATATGCTAGTTGGTGTTCCGTACTTATAAATTTTAATAAAATATCTTCTTTTTGCACATGGTCTCTAATGAAATGGTGTCTTATTTCTATATGCTTAATTCTTGAATGTTGAATGAGATTTTTAGATAAACTAATAGCACTTGTATTATCACATTTTATTAGAATTTTATGATATTTCAAATTAAAGTCTTCCAATTGTTGTTTCATATAAAGTACTTGAGCGCAACAACTTTCTACGGTTATGTATTCAACTTCGGTGGTTGAGGTAGCTATTGAATTTTATTTCTTGCAAAACCATGAGACTAATGAATTTCTTAGGAAGTGACATGATCCGCTAGTACTTTTTCTAATCTACAACCGACAAAGTCGACATCCGAGTAACTTAATATTTCAAGTGATGTGTTATTTGGATACCAAAAGCTTGGGTTATTGATCCGACAAGATATCTAAGAATTCTTTTCACAACAATTAAGTGTGATTCTTTAGGATCAGATTGATATCGAGCGCATAAACAAACACTAAACATAATATCCGGATGACTTGTGGTTAAATAAAGAAGACTACCAATCATACTTCGATATTTTTTACTATCTATCGATTTGTCTTTCTCGTCCTTATCAATCTTTGTTGATGTTCTCATTGGAGTTGTACATGACTTTGCTTTCTACATTTTAAACCTATTCAATAGCTCTTTTGTGTATTTTGCCTGATTAATGAACGTTTCATTCTTTGTTTGCTTGATTTGAAGTCCAAGAAAGAAGTTGAGCTCCCCTATCATGCTCATTTCAAATTCTTCCTGCATAATCTTAGCAAATTCTTTGCACAAATGCTCATTAGTAGCTCCAAAGATGATATCATCAATATAGATTTGCACTAAAACCATGTCTTTCCCTTTTTGTTTAATAAAGAGCGTTGAATCAAGTTTTTCTCTTAAAAAATTATTTTGTATTAAAAAATCACTTAATCTTTCATACCAAGCTCTTGGAGATTATTTTAATCCATATAAATCTTTTGAAAGTTTAAACGAATGATCCAGATATTTATGATTTTTAAAACTAAGAGGTTGTTCAACATATACTTCTTCATTGATGTAGCCATTTAAGAAAGTACTTTTAACATCCATTTGGAACAATGTAAAAAAAATCGGCATGCAAAAGCTAATAACATATATATGACTTCTATTCTAGCTACAAGTGCATAAATTTCTTCATAATCTATACCTTCCTCTTGATTATAACATTGGGTTATAAGTCTAACTTTATTTTTAACAATATTACCGAATTCATCCTTTTTATTTCTAAATACTCATTTTGTTCTTATGATTAAATTCTCTCTAGGTTCAGGAACTAGAGTCCACACTTTGTTTCTTTCAAATTAATTTAGTTCGTCTTGCATGAAATTTGTAACGCCCCGAATTTCCCGGGTCGTTAGGTGACATAATAAATAATAATTATGGTTATGCTAAACATTCATTCCACACTTGATAAGTACTTAGCATATAATAATATCGTATGTTCTTGCAAATCACAAA
>JAUTBS010337653.1:0-10629 GCA_032361285.1 Aequorea victoria | reverse complement strand
CAAATAAATAGCTTTTCTAAAAAAAAGGGATTTCATTCTTTTTTTTTTGTTGCTAAAAACCATTCTCCCCAATTTCCAAAAAAATAACGTTTTACTTTTTAATGGAATAATATTTTCCTTTTCTTTTTAAAAAAAGAAGTCTTTGTTTTTCTTCTTTTGACAAAATAATTTGAAAAAAAAAAGTAACAGGGAAGAATGAACTTTTGCAAAATAATATTTGAAAGATTATTTTTAAAAATAAGGGGATGGTGATCCATCCCTTACTTTTAGAGATTTCTCCAACTAAATAAAGAAAAATATTTTTAAGAAACTTTTCAAATTGACTTTTATTTTATTTTGTTTCATTTTCTTTTCTTTTTGCAAAAATCGTAGAGGGGGTCATTTGGTCCCACTCAACCTTAGAGATCATTTTCAAAATAACACCAAATTTGTTCAGATTTCCTTTTACGCGAATAAATTATTCCTATTCAAGGATAGGCTCTTCTAATTCAGAACCGTCTAATCTCCGCCATTATTAAAATTGAACAAGTTGACATTCATGTATTTGAGTCTAAATGGACTTAATTATAAACATATGATTGATGAGTAAAGGTTGGCGTAATTGCTGAAAAAAGTGGGTGCCTAATCCCTTCCTAACTTCGTATCTTAGCTCGCGAGCTGAGTTTTTTTGGTTATAAAAGGGTTAGGCCTTATCTAAATAGAATTATTCGAATAAACGGTTATTGGACCTTAAAATCAAGTGGCGACTCCTATTTTGAACGAACCTATAATTTTTGAACTCTAACTATGTGGAAAATTAAAAAAATTTATTCGGATTCTATGAATCCATTGACTTGTGATGTCGAAATAAAAGATAGTAGATTATTGACCAATGGTTCATGTGGGCATAAACTGGACTCAAGAGATTTGGCGAGAGCTAGCCCGCAGGAACCATGTCCTCATGTTCCGCTTTCGATAAAGAATAAGAAGATAGGTTTTCGGGTCTCCATCTGCTCTTTTTCGGCCCGCTCACAGTGGCAACTTCACTTGGGACTTTAAGTGGGATAAACTCCAAATCAATCATTTATTTATCTTTAAGCTCGTTGGGCCTTCATATCATTTACATTTTTAAGAGCCTTTTGTCTACGATTCCTAAAGCCTCTTTAGAACAACCTCTTGGATCTAAACCCCTTCCTCTAGTCTCATACCCTTTGGGTATATCAAAAAAAGTTAGGGATGCATCAATCAAATCTATCACCAGTATGCATGGCTTACACCTAAGCTAACGGATTGATGGAATGTGCATCCTCTCTTCCTCGCCCGAGAAGGATAACCCTTGGCCACCCGACTTCTAGTCCATGTAGATAACCTCTAAGACTTATCCTATAGGACAAGAAATTCTATCTTAGGAGCATGTGTCAATCTGATAAGCTGAGAGTCTATTTGATAAACTTAGAGCTTATGTGATCATGCTTGGGACTTATTTGATGTACTTAAAGCCTATCTAATACGCTTGAAGCATACCTTATATGCTTAGAACTTATTTGATAAGTTAAAACTTATCTAGTATGTTTCGAATTTATTTGATATGTTTAGAGTTAATCTGATATATTTTAAGTTTATCGAATAAGCCTAGAGCTAAATCTGATATACTTAAGGTTTTTATGTTCTGCTTTAACATCATATGCTATGCTTGGGTCTTATATGATATGCTTGAAGTCTATCTGTTTGTGGAACCACGAGTGATTTGGGCCTACTAAATTGATTTTTTATTTTCTCAGAATTGGGCCATTTCTTAAAATAAAAAATAAAAGAGAAAAGTAAATTCTCTTGGGTTCGTAATCCTTACACTTTGAGGAACCCACTAGAAGAATCTGAATAAATGGCCGATAGCAACAAACTTACTAGTGAAGAAGTATCACAACCCATTAGGGATATGCATAAAACTATATTATAAATACAAGTAACGCTGACCCAATTGATGATGAATCAGTTTCAAGCGCAACAAATTCTACCAAGGCCCAATCCTGTACCGCTCCAGTTTTAGGATCCAGCCCACACAAAAACTGTAATACCTAACCTAGTGAATGACACAGCTCCAAATATGAACTTAATACAACCAAACTTTGTCCAACCCAATGTTATTCCACCCATTTCTGGCCCAATCTTAACCAGATACTAGCAGGAAATCACATGTTAAACCCGGCGATGGAATTAACTCTTACCAAAGATCAAGCCCGGAAGACAGCTAGAAAGGATCGAGACCATTCTGAGAAAAACAAAAGGAGTTGAAGACTATATGCTCGATATAGAAGGACTCTGTTTGTTTCCTAAAGTCAATTTGCCGAAAAGACTCAAAATTCCATCCATGGATAAGTTTGACGGCACTGAGGATCCCAAAGCTCACATTCGAATGTACATGGGAGCCTTTAGGGCCATGGGAATTGACAATGAGTTACTAGCCCAACTATTTAAGCGAACTTTGACTAGGGCAGCCTTGAGATGGTTTCTAACCTTGAATATAGCCAATACCTAAACCTAGGATGACATTACCAATGCCTTTGTGGCACAGTACTCCTATAACCTGCAGCTTGATGTTACTACCCGAGAGCTCAAGATGACATGCTAAGACACCAAATAGACTTTTGCACAGTTTTTGAAAAGATGGAGGACCAAGACGGCCATGCTGACCTACAGAGAAAGATCAAGTTCAGATGATCGTCAAAACTTTGTTGCCAAATTATGTGAAACACTTAGTAGCTATGCCAATGGCTACGTTTGAATAGTTGTTCGACGTAGGAAATCAAGTAGAAGATGTCATGACGACTGAAATTCTTGAGAAATGAGAAAAGGACCATAGGAATTTAGGTTCGCAAGATGATAAAACGATGCTCATTGACAATTAACTCGCAAAAAGGATATTCTTGAATACACCAGCATGGTGCTATGCACACTGGGGGAAACTAGTCAAAGTTTGTTTTTGTTTAAAAAAAAGAGTTTTGTTATCGAGTCTCTTGAATAAGAGTTCAACAGAAAAATGTTTTTCCTTTGAGTCTATTAGAATTTTTATGTTTTTCTTTATAAAAATAAAAAAGTCATTGGGTTTGTTTATTTTGCTATGCCTGAAGTAAGATGTCTGAATGATGAGCTCACACAATTTCATCCTTCTTCCTTCACAAAATAAAAATAAAAATAAACAAATTCATTATTCATGTGATCTCTGAACTATGTATTGGCTTGATTCTCTCAAAAGGAGATACATAGGCAATCCTTAGATTTAGGGTTCGGCCCAATACTTGTTAAACTTTCTCTTCCTCTTGAATCCAAGTTACTATAAAGAGAGCTGAAGTAATAAACTCAAAAGTTAAGACTATTCCCTTAAAATGTCAAGATTCTCTCATTATGCCTTCTAAAAGAATCTTAAAGTTTGTTTGATCTGCTAGAAAGTACAAAGACTCTTTGTAACATTCCGTAATTTAGTTTCTTTTAAAAGAAAAATCTTAAGAATAATTATTATGGTTTAAACCTAAAAAGGTTATTGATAAATTAATCTTGACCCGGTTAGTTAATTAAAATATTATGAGAATTAATTTGTAAACCTTAAAGGAAGAAGGGCTTAGGTGTATTTTAAGCCAAGTTAATTTCATTTTTCCTAAGATGTGAAGAATGGAATAATTTATACATTAAAAATAATTTTAGTGGCTTGAAGTAGCAAATAATCAGAATGTCAAGAGGATTTTGGGCTGACAGCCCCTTATGTTGTCCCATTACCTCTGTCCTTTCATCATTACAAGGAAGAAGTGAGAGATTTGAGAAATCTGTCCTCTCTCTCTCTTGAGACCCGAAACTCATCTTTTTCCCCAAACCTGTGAACTCCCTTTCATCTGTTATAGAGAGTGCTTGAGAGAAGGTAAGTAAGGAGATTCATAAGGTTGAAAAGGTGTTAGAGCTGGAGTGGTGAAGTTTCCCACACCATAAACGGAAGAGGCGAAGGAAAGAGGAGAAGCGAAACGGTGTAAACCACCATTAACGTCCTTCTTCGAGATTCTTGATGTAAGAATCGTATCTTCAGCTCACTAGTGTTGCAAACCATGAAATAGCTCCCTTAATCGGGGTATAAGGCCCATACCTTAGTTATTCCTAGCTCCAAACACATGCATGTTGTAGATCTCCTTTTTATCCACTGTTGGATATTCCTAATAAGAGAAATTTGGAAGTTCATTCTAAGTCTTAGTAGAAAAATCCTTGTAAGGAGTTTTGGAGTGTTGGATGCTATGGATATGGAGGAGAGAAGTTTGTGGGTGTTGTAGAGCTTTGAATGAAGTAGAAAAACCACATTTTTCACCCTAAACAGACCCTTATTTCAAAAAATATACAGAAAATAGAGCATCAGCGTTTTCAGCCAGTTGAGTCGACCCAGACCCTCTGTGAGTCGACCCATAGTGTCTTACTCTCGATAGTTCTTAACAAGCGAGTAATTGAGTCTACCCGAGTCTTGAGGGTGTCGACTCAATAGGTAGAGCTCTTTGTTGTTTTAATAGGTGTGAGCCTGAGTCGACCCAAGCTCTGTGGGTGTCGACTCAAATCAGTTTTGCCTCTATTATTTTATCAGGCGTGGAGGTGAGTCGACCCACGATGACCCATGAGTCGACCCAAATGTAATGTGAGTCAACCCAACCTTAGCCCCAGTGTGCATGAGTCAATGCATCTTAGTCCACGCCTCGACCTAGGCCAAGACCCAGCGCATGTGAGTCGACCCACGCGTGTTGTGAGTCGACCCAACCTCAACCCAACGTGCATGAGTCGATGTACCCTAGCCCATACCTCGACCCAGACCCCTTTATAAGCATCTTGAGTTGACCCGAAGGGAAGATGAGTTGACTCAGAGACGTGTGAGTTGACCCAACTCAGTTCTGTGTTGACTCAAGGTGTAAAAATAGCTTTCTTTCAGTGATGTTTCTGAGCCTATGTGGCCACTTTTGGCCTTAGATTTCTTCATGAAGAATATAGTTTATAACCATATCTATCTTCTAAAGTTGCATCAAGAATTATTAAAAAGGTTTAATTCCTTGAATTGTAATTCACCAAACATTATGGGGTTGAAAACCTCTAAGAGAAAAGGGTAGATCATGTTCTAATGGGAACTAAGAATCTTGTGTGACCATAAGGTCAAGACGTAAGATGTTAGGAACCATATGAAGAATGAAGTTGCTTCTTATACATGGATTGTTATGTAATCTAGGTCCCGGAGGTTTAACTGCAGACGAAGAAGCGTTGCCTCGTTATCAAGGAGATCATCCGTGAAGGGCTCAAGTGAAAGGTGAGACTGGGTAGCTTATGTAAAATAAAATATAGAAAACATGGGTATCTCTAAATATTTTGATAACATATTTCATGATGATCTCATGGGTGTTTTCTTAAAAGTATGTTTGGGTGTTCAAATGAAGTTTATTCTTGATTATCAAATGTGATCATGTATATATGTAAGTTGTGAGATCAAAAATATATCTTGTATCGCATATGTTTCTTGAGTGTGCCAAGTTATAGCGGATAACCATCCCGAGTAGACCCCTTGTGTGGATGCCTGGTAGCCTTAAAGGCTTTGCCTCTTGTGTGGGTGTTAGATAGCCTTAAAGGCTTTACCTCTTGTGTGGGTGTTGGATAGCCTTATAGGCATAACCCCTAAGTTGGGCGGTGGTCCAGTATGGACATGTGGCACTTACCACTAGTGCTAATTAGCGGCCCTCACACTCACCACTCAAATGAAAGTGCGTTGTATCTTGAGGTAACGGTACCGTCGAAACTCTCGATCGTGAGGTTAAACGACTACTTGGACACTGTAAAGTGTGTGTTGGGTGTTGTGTTATATATACGTATGCTTGTGGATTATAACACGTGGATGTTGGGTTTGAAATGCTTTGATAAATGTATTTCGGAGTGTGATGTTTGAGGATCATGGAAAATATTCTTATTCGTGTGTGTGACATTGCTTTTACATAAAATGCTTTCTAACAGTGATGTTTTATATCTTATTTCATTTTAATACTAAGCCCACTCTCCTATAATCTTGTGGTTGCAGATTACAGCTCGGGGTAGACTTTGGTCCACTAGTGCCGGGAAGGAGAAGATCTTTATATAATCTTTAAGTTGTATTGTAACAAATAAACATATGATTGTGATATTATTTATCTTTCATAGTTGGAATTGAGTATCCCGTAGTTAGCTTACCTTTTTTGTATCGGGATGGAGTATCCCTTAGTAGAATGTGTGTATGGCATGTAAGAATGTTTGACGATGTTTTGGTTTGGCACAATACGGAGTGCACCCCTTATTATATTATGCTTGATATGGATTAGGTAAGCTGCACCACCCCTCCCCATTGGGATTAATTACTCTCTGGGGAGAGGGGTATTACAACAAGAGCTTTATAAGGCTTTCACTCCTCTCAAGTGTTGACAAGCTCACATTTGAACTCTCTCTCTTCAAGTATCCCAAATACTTATTATGTTACAAATGAATCATTTCACCTTTTTATAGGCATCTACCCCCTCAATGGATGACTAGGATCATCTTGATCGAAGGGCCACAATTCACTCTCTAGAATATTATCTAGCTTTCAAACTCTTCTCTCATGTTCTAGAATTCTCCATAATATTCTAGGACATGGTAAAGTCTTCCCCAACCTTCTAAGGTCTTCTTATGTCTTTTAGGATATTCTGGAATATTTTGGACTCTTTTAGAACACTCTAGTGTCTTCAAGGTTCTTCCAAGTTCTGGATCCATCTAGGACGATCTAGAACCTTCCACGAGCCTCCTTCGACTTGTGCTAGCCTTCTCCATACTTTCAGTGCCACAAAAACTAGCGGTCCACGACAGAGGGCAAACATGAATCAAGAGCTAAGAACTGTATTTTCTTAGGCTATGGGTCTGGAGTAAAGGGATATAGATTGTGGCTTACTGATCCTCAGTCACCTAAGTTTCTTATTAACAGAAATATGACTTTTGATGAGAACTCTATGCTTCAGGAAAACATACACACTCATGAAAAGGACAGTGATCAGGGAGTTCATAAGCAGATGGAGCTTGAGTGTCCAGGCTCAAATTTAGTATAGAAAGGCATTGGTGACATAAAAGAGGATGTCCATCATCCTAACAGAGAAAATGACTTGCCACTATAGTCTCAACACAGTATTGCAAAGAACAAACCGAGAAGAGAAATTAGACCAGCACAGAAGTATGTGGCCTATGTAGACATTATGGTTTATGCTTTGTTAGTAGCCGATTCAGTTGAGTTTGAGAAGCCTACTACTTATCAAGAGGCTATTACGGCTCAAAAATCTACATAATGGACTATGTCTTTGCAAGAAGAGATAGAGTCCCTTAAGAAGAATCAAACGTGGGAGTTGGTAAAACTGCCAAAGAAAAAGAGGATTGTAGGCTGCAAGTGGGTTTTCAAAAGGAAGTCCGACATTCCAGATGTGGAAGATGCAAGGTATAAAGCTCGGTTAGTGACAAAGGACTATAACCAAAGGGAATGTGGTGTAAAATCCGATAAAATTTTAAATTTTTTATTATTATTATTGTTAACTATTAATTAATAAAGATGATAATAATTATCTAATTAACTAACTAACTAAGTAATAAATTAATTAATTAACTAAACAATCTAAAAACTTAAAATAAATAATAGAATGTTTTAAGGGTGTTTTTACCAAATAATTAAAGAACATAAATAAATTAGAAATAAAAATAATAAAGAAATATGAAAGCTAAATTAAAAGGAAACCTGCCATGAGATGATAGTTATTGGCTGGAATGCTTTTAGGAATGTGATATGTTTGGAAGAAGAAAATGTCACACCTCAAAATTTGGAAAGGTGACTGGCCATGGATCATGGGTCTTAGCCCAACTAATTCAAGAAAGCCTTAATCAATTATTAGAGAACAATATGTTAATACAATATTAATTATAATGGATTTAAACAATTTAAGATCTGATTTTATAAATGTGGGTGAAATCGCCCAATAGTTTCAACATGCTATTTCAACAGCTCATAGACAATCTGTTTAATTCTATTCAAGTGCGGAAGCAGTAATAATTCAATTATTCTTTAAATATGAAAATAAGATATAAATGTAAAAATATATATCCTAGAGGTCTTTATACGGAATCTCTTGAAGCAGTCGAGTCCAGCATCAACTTCATCATTTGTTTACCTGAAATGTTTAAATTTTACATCAGCAAAAAGTTGGTGAATGGAACATGCATAATTTTATACAGTTCAAAATAGAAAACATAAAATAGTTTGTACATTAACGTAATCATGGCAGGATATATACAGTAATATTAAAAAGGAATCATTCAACTCATTATTTTATTTCAATGTCTCGGGTCATATTCTCATTTCATTATTTTTTCTCATTTCATCTCATACCATAATCTCAATTTACTATTTCATCTCAATATCGCATTTCATTCTTGCATATATAAATATATATATATATATATATATTTTAATTACTTTCATTTGGTCCCGTTATCAACGAGTCCCCAAGTCATCATATAATCTAATCATTTGGTCCCGAATACAGGGCACCAAGGTATCACATAATCAATTAATTTGGCCCCGACTACGGGCCGCCAAGAAATCCCATTCATTTGGTAATTTTACCAAGGCATCTCTTCAGACATTATGTTTGTATCACATCGTTTGGTCCTAATATGGGTCACCAAGATATCACATCCATTTGGTAATATTACACGAACTACCAAGTCATCTCATTTATTTGGTAATATTACACGAGTTATCAAGTCATTTCATCAGACATTATGTCGGTATCTCATCATTTGGTCACATCTACGACTCACCAAGAAACTCCATCATTTAGTAACATTACATGAGTTACTAAATCATCTCATTGGTTTGGTAATAATACCAAGTTATCTCATAAGATTTGTATCAATACATATACTTTCATCTACAATGTAGGGTGTCGATGTGTTAATAACAATCTAACACTTTTCATAATGCATTTCATAACACTTTTCATTATATGTTTCATAATTTGTTTCGCTACATTCTTCACATCACTTATCATTATCTAATTCATAATACTTTTCATTTCATAGGATTTTCAAGATGATAATAAATCTCTTCATAACCATTTTTCATTTGGCCCTTTATATCAACGGGTCACCAAGGTAGCACCTCTCTTCAATAGTATAGGAAAAATTTGTAAAACAATTGTTAAGAAGTTTCTTCATACTATACAATATTCATGACATAGTTCTCTACCAGTATATATCATTTCGTTTATCTTAAAGGTATTCAAACCATAAATATTTTCTTTTTCAAAGCTAATCAGGGGTACAAGTTCTTAATTGGGAGCATGTGGTATATAATCAACTCTTAAGTAAAATATTTATACCATGATTTTTCAGTAAGAAATTATACAGTGTCAAACAAATCATTTAAAACATTTAAATCTACTTTTTCAAGTAGTTTTGGGATTGTGGAGAACTTTAATGAAAATACGTAGCATGAGAGTCACTCACCTGAGATTCATGCTAAGCTCAAAAGAAGTAGAATATACTCAATGATTCGTATGTCAACCTGAATATATGGCACAAACCATTATAATCTAATAAGATAATTAATTTATTTAACTTTATCCAAACGGACCCTTCCCAACCATTAAAGATTTTATTCTTAGCTTCTGGTGTTAATTAATTCATTAATTAACTTATTTCATCCTTTAATTTAATATCAAACAGAGCCTAAGCCCTTAAGAATACATTTCAACAATTTATTCATCATTTCTCGGGTAATGGGTCGACCTAGAGGATCAATGAGTCGACCCAAGAGTGTTAACAAAGGCTTTGAGTCGACACAACAAGGCTGTGAGTCGACCCAGAGGCCAACAGGTCACTGTGAGTCGACACCAGAAGATTCTGAGTTGACCCATGGGCATAAGAGGTACGATGAGTCGACACCAGGGGCTTCTGGGCCGACCCAAAGGTGTAACAGATCACCTTGAGTCGACACCAAGAGCTTTTGTGTCGACCTAAGAAGGGTTCAGGGTCATCCAATGCCACCTGAGTCGACCCAAGAGGGGTTTGGGTCGACCCCAAGAAAACATGGCGCCCATGATTCGACACCACAGGTGGTGGGTCGACCCAAGACTGGCTCTGTCTGGACGCTCCTCAAGTCCCGTCCGAACGAAAAGAAGCAGAGGCGACCGAAAGGGTTCTCAACGTGCGTGAGTCGACCCAACCACCATGGGGGGTCGACCCAAGGTCGGGACAGCCATTAATGGTCACTATAAACTTGTTTTTTCATGGTTTTAATTCATTCTCTCCTTCATTAATCATCATCTAAGGTATTTTATCATGTTTTCTTACGTTCTAGAGGGTTCTAAGCATTTAATAGTGAAAGATTTCATGATATCATTATACATGATTTTGTATATATATATATATATATATTAACTGTTATATATATGTATATGTGTCACTGATATATATACATAATCCAAACTTTATTAATCTTTGGTTCTCCAAACGATTAATCCTATCACTTTTATTCAATCACTTCCCTCGGTGGTTTGATTATTATCTAATCAATAAACTATTATGTGAAGGTATATCTAT
>JAUTBS010337542.1:0-10631 GCA_032361285.1 Aequorea victoria | reverse complement strand
GGGAAAGAGACCCTAAAGGTCAAACCCCTACACCAAAGCCAACAAGGGCAAAAGCCCAACACGACCCGAAAGATGGGTAAAAATAAATACAAATCCTAACCCACAAGGCAACCCAAAGAGTATCCTGCCAACAACTAACCACAAACTGCAGCCCATCCACACCAAGCTCGATGCCTCAAGAAATTACCCACTCCCTCAACACTGTGACTATCATAGCCATTCAATCTGACGGAGGAAAAGATAAGGCACCAACCAGCCCGAGAGACAGCCCACAATCCAGCTCGGCCACCTGGAGGAGACACAGAGGGAAGTAGAGGGGATAAGACAAAACAATGGTCACTCAGAATCCCCAAATGAAAGCGCAACTCAATAGAAAACCTACCCAGCAGCCAAGGATGGATGGAATCCCGAGCTGAGCCCCAAAGCGAGGAAATGAAGGCACAAGATCAGCCATAGAGAGACGACTCCATCCCAAAGAGGGTTTAAACCACCACCAAGTCGAAGCCTACCAAACCCTCTCTACCATCAGATCCAAGTACCCCCATACCAACGGCAGACAGACCACCAAGAAAACCACCAGAAGAGAAGCTGCATGCAACCATCGACCAGGGGTCAGGAGGGACAGGGTCCCCTATAGCTCTCGAAGGGAGGTGCCAGGAACCCCATGCCGTACCCCGAAAAACTGTCGAAGCGAACCAAAAACAGAAGAAAACCAGGCCAGCACGTGCAACAAGTTGCACCTCAAGCAACCATCGCCATCAGATCAAATCAAAGCAGGTAACACAGGTGCCAAGAAAACCTAACCGTACCAAAGCCATAGAGAAGACCAAATTCGTCATTTCGCCGGTCGAAACAATCCCATGATGCAAAGAGCAAATCCATAGGATAAAAACAAAAGTCCACATCAGTCGATCAAGCAATTGAAACCATATAGATTCCAATTAATCTGTTGCCCCAAACCGGCAGCAACCAAACATGCCTTAATCAAACGGAAACATCACCAAAAATTAGCTGCCCAACACGGCAGAACCTGACCTTAACCAAAAAGGTCCCAGGGGACCCTTAATCTGCTAAGTCAACCAAGAAATCCTTAGCTGAACTAAACTTTCCTTGTAGGGCCCACCATAGATAGCAAACACTACCCACAGATAGCAATCAGCTCTCAACAGTTGGCCCTCACTGGAATCCACAAACCCAATGGGGAGATAGCCAAACAACCCCTAAGCCTAAGGCTAAAGAGCAACTGCCATCAGTGAAAAATGGGACCAGAATTGCAGGGAACTTGGGCCCCATTTCTACCCTCTAGAGCAGAAGACAGCATGTCTACTACTGTGAAAAACCCATGGGCACGAAGCCCCAATGCAGTAGACTGTAAACCATCAACCTCCAACAACAACAGAATCATACACACCTGGATTCCACCCACTCGCGCGTGTCACCCACGCAATAATTTCATCACTACGTCCAGACAACCATGGACGACACCTCAGCTCAATACAGCAGACATCTGCGTTATTGCATCAAAGCCCACCACACATAGACCACCGTGAGCTTCCATAACATACCCAAATGAGTACTTCACTGCAGAAACCCCTGGAGAAGACAACTGGAGCAAGCAGTGAAGCAAGCCACATTAAAAACCAGAGGACTAAACCAAAAAACATCCATCGAGCTTTGCAGGCAACATCTTCGCTCTCCCTCACAGGCCAAAACCAAAACTTCCTCAAACCAGAAACATGATCCATCATGGATAAAATGAGGATTTAACAACTGGGTTCCCCATTAATGAACACCACAAGCATAGGCAACAACAAAATGCAAAAACCATAGGTCACCACCATGGCACTGGCCACCGATGAACATTTTGAAACAAATCCCTAAAACTCGAATGGCCATGGAGCCCGACAGCATCTCGGGACCAAACCAAGCAAAGCCCTTCGATAAGGGAATCAGGTTCAAACCCAAAGAGTAGAGCTCTCTTCGAAACCCAGTCTCTGACCATGTGTGATACCCACGAAGAGGCGATCAAATCTCCAAAAACCAGAGGATAACATCAGCCACGAACCTATCTCCAAAAATGAAAGAATCCACTAGGTCCGCCATTAACGAACTCCACATAAACTCCAAAAACCAGAGGGCTCCATAGTTTGCTTCACCAAGTTATCTCAAAATGACAGGAACGAGAAATGGAATCTCCATAGCATACGCTTTCGTCAATAGTTCACCAAAGCTTCAGAACAAAAAAACCAGAACTAGATCCATACGAGGCCCAGGGGAGAGCATTCTCAAGGGAGAAGCTCTTCCCGAGCATAGCATTATAGAATTGCCTCAAAATTGAGTTAGGACTATGGTATTCGAGTCATACCTCTTTTAACTTGTTGAGTTACTCTGATGCAAATTTTGCTGGATACAAAGTGGAACGCAAGAGTACCTCAGACACATGCCATTTTTTTAGACATTCTTAGGTTTCTTGGTCAAGCAAGAAACAACACCATGTTGCTCTTTCCACTGCTAAAGCCGAATATGTAGCAGCTGATAGTTGTTGTACACAAACTCTATACATTATGCAACAATTTGATGATTTTAAATTGTCGTTTGATCATATTTTCATTATGTGTGATAATACTAGTACAATATGTTTAACTAAAAATTCTATTCAACACTCTCGAACCAAGCATATTGAAATCCGATATCATTTTATTCAAGATCATGTTGAAAAATGAGATGTAAAATTAAAATTCATTAGTATGGATAATCAACTTGCAGATATATTCACTAAACCCCTTTAAGAAGAAAGATTCAATACAATTTGTAGAATACTTAGCATAATAAACTTTAATGATATATGACAGTAGAATGATTTTCTGTGATGCTCTATTTTTGCCCTGTTTTATTTTTGAATCTCTTGAATTTTTTGTGTCGACAACCTGAGTGTTGGTGTCGACCCCCTCGTGTTGTTCAAGTAAACAATCTATGTGAAAGTAAACAATCTATGTGAAAGTCCTTTTGTGTCGACACCTTGATGTTGTAGTGTCGACCCCTTCGTATACCGTCTGTTCCTCGCAAGTTTGTGTCGACACCAAAAATTTCTTTGTCGACCCAAATGACTTTCTACTGTCGACCCATGACAAATTTGTGTCGATCCCTTATCTCTTGCTTCAGAACTTTTCCAAGACACTTTTGTGTCGACACCAAACAAGTTTTGTGTCAACCCTAGAGGCTATCTATATATATAAAATTATGTGTTAACCTTTTAATTCATTCTCTCTCTCTCTCTCTCTCTAAAAGACATGTATCTCTTGTGTGTCCCTTCGCCCTAAATCGTGTCGACCCCTAAACTTCATTCAACCTCAATTCGTCCAAAGATCAAGAGAATGCCTCCCAAAACTATGGAAAAAGGCTCCAAGCATCCAGCAAGTTCTGGCTCCACTAACCCTAGAATGACGAAGAAGAAGAAGACGGGTCAAGAATCCACTTCGGGTGAAGCTGCCGCCGAACAAATTGAAATGAACGTGGCCACCTCTGAGGTGATTCCGTTCATTTCCCTTGAATTTAAATCACTCTACTTCACCACTTTCATATTTTGAAAAATTGGTCTAGGTCGAAGTATTGACCTTCCTTACTTCGATGAAATTGGGATGATTTTTAAATTCACTTTCTCTAATCTGAGTTGGGAAAAGTTTTTCCAAATTCGTGAACTTCACTACCCAACTCTCATCAAATCTTTTTACTCTCACTTTTAACCCACAGAAAATTCACCTTCTACCATCACCTCTTGGGTGAAAGATACTTTCATTATTTTATCTTCCACTATTCTCAATGAATTTCTTGAAATTTCTGAGGGGGAAATAATTTTTCATTATCAACAAAAACCTGTTGAATGTGAAAGCTTCTCTTTCTCAGAAGCTGCAAAAACAATTTTTGATAATCAAAACATTGATCTTAGCAAGCCTTTAGAGGCTAACTCCTTGAAACCTGAAATGAGAATTTTACACCACATTGTCAATCACATTTTTCTACCCCAATTAGGAAAGTTTGGTGACATCACCTATTCTCAAATTTTTGTTATGTGGTGTATCCTTAACCAAAAACCTCTCAATCTGGGTTATCTCTTCATTTCCCATATGCTTCACTCATATGGAAAATCAAACACATCTCTGCCTCATGGAATGTTTTTGACCAAAGTCTTTCGTCATTTCAAAGTTGAAATGGAAAATAAAAAAATTGTTCATTTTTCAAAACATGACTTGTATGGCCCCACTACCCTAACACACATGCAAATTGCTAAAGTTGAGGGAGTATGGACCACACAAAGAAAAGGCTCAACAGCATCATCCAGCACTACCCCTCTAGCTGTTGATCATTCTATTGATCATCTTGTTGATCCTTCTGTCACTCTTCCTCCTCCTCCTGCTTCACCTGTACCTCAAGAACTTTATACCCCTCTCGCAGTTCCATCAACCTCTTCTGCTCCTCCTTCCGTTGATCTTTCTGAGGTTGTTTCTCTTCTCACATCTCTTTTTTCTTCCTTCCACTCTTTTGAAACTAAAGTATGTGAAGATCTTTTTGAGTTAAATCAATCTGTTCTGTAACTCTCCTTCCGTATGAATGTCATGGAAGAGACTACTCATAGTCTCAAACAAGACGTTGAGTTTGCTATAGATTGTGGCCGACATCTGTCCACCTCTTTATAAAATAGTCTTCAATATGCCGTTCATGCCAACAAGTCTATTCTTGACGAACTCTGCCAAGAGCATAATAGAAATAAAAAGATGACTGAAGATCGCTTAACTCAATTGACTGGACTGCAAGCTGCTTCAGAACAAGCCGAAATGACAGCA
This sequence comes from Aequorea victoria, assembly GCA_032361285.1. Taxonomy (NCBI): domain Eukaryota; kingdom Metazoa; phylum Cnidaria; class Hydrozoa; order Leptothecata; family Aequoreidae; genus Aequorea; species Aequorea victoria. Next base: position 5,790 of record JAUTBS010337542.1, on the reverse strand, counting down.
GATCCATCAAAACAGTCCAAAGGCAAAGCTCCTGCCACATCTAAAGAAACAAAAGAAGAAAAAGCATTTCGAAAGAAATGTGACGAAGCTCAAAAGATGGCCACCATGTTTGACGCCATGGTTGAAGCTGAAAAGAGAGATAAACGATCTCAAGCCGCAAAAGAACAAGCTCAAGCCAGAAAAAAACAAGCTGCCCAGGAGAAGGAATTCAATAAGTTCATGGCTGATCCATGATTTCTTTTATATTTTTATTAATGGTTGTATAAACATTTTTTTTGAATGGATGGATGGTTTCTTAATCTATTTTATCCTTAAATACCTTTCCCTCCTTTTTGTTATGACAATGGGGGAGAATAATGAATGATTAATTTGGTTTGTGAGATTGATTAATTGACTGATGTGTGAAGTGACATTGTTGTTGACATAGAAAGATTAATTGATTGATTGATGTATGAAGTGACATTGCTGTTGACATAAAAAGATTGATTGTTGCCTCCTTAAACAATATGTTCTGCATCTTTGCTCTGATCTTATATAAATTTTTTATGCTTTGATCTTTATCTATATGCTCTTCTCTGCATATTTACATATATATGTTCTGCTCTATATATTTACATATATATGCTCTGGTTCATTAACAGAGGGGGAGCAATACTCATTTTTCTTACTTATATGCTCTAATCTTTAAATTCTTTATATGTTATGATCATGCTCTGTCTTGAAATAATTATATGCTCTGATATTGTTTAATAATTTTAAATCTCATGCACATATTAAGGGAGGGCTCTCACTCTTCCATTTTTGAACTTATATGTACAAATCAATAGTTGTCATAGTCAAAAAGGGAAAGATTGTTAGCCCAAGGGTTATTCAATCAAGTCTTAACTTTGATTTTGACTTATAACAACATATTGATTTGATGTTTACTAATGTTTGTGTGTACATAAGAAAGAATTTTTTAAGATTTAAAGGCACTAAAAATAAGTAACATGATGCTCTAGTTTATCACAATTGTGAGTCCTCATAACAGTTTTCAAGAAGACCCAGAACCTTGATAAACCCTGTTACAAAAATTGTTGAGCCGACACCAATATCACTTGAGTCGACACAAAGATGGTTTTTCAAGTGTAATGAAGCATATGAGTCGACACCAGTAAAGATAGAGTTAACACAAAGAAGAAGTTTAAAGGCTATTAGCTCCAACAAAAAGTTGAGTCGACACCTTTTCAAGCATGAGTCGACACAAAGCTCCTATAGACTGTTGAGTCGACACCTATATTGTATGAGTCGACACCTGAGCCTTTCCCGTGAGCACCCATATTTTGGATTCTTATCTCAAAGGTTGAGTCGATACCTCAGCATTTGAGTTGACCCTTAGAAGATAATGTGTCGACACCTCCGAAGAAAAGTATTGACACAACTTGATCCAATCTCAAAAGTGTCGACACTGGCGCGACTTTTTCAAATTTTTTGAAGCGTCCAACGACTCTTTTCTCAGCATTTAATGTGCCATAAATGCCTTCAATGGCTCTTTCCTATCAACACCTATATAAGGATTGAAATTTTGAAGAATCAAGACTGGAGACATTCATTATTCACTGTTACATTGAAAAAAACTAGAGCTTATTAATTCTGATTTTCAGTTACTACTGTATCTCTGTGTCTGCAGGTCTTTGTCATAAATCCTCTCATCATTTATTGTATATTATTTTTGAGAGTGAGTGATTCATCATTGTAAGAGAGTCATTGAATATTATAATCATCTCATACAAGGAGAAAATCCTCTACACCATCAACTACTGAACTTTGGATGCTCTTTGCCTAAAAGAAGATGGTTTCGATTCACCCAAAGAATCTGATTATACTAAGACTTCGATTCGCCCAATTAAAGAATCCGACTTAGTGGATTAGAACTTCCAAGGTTCTTGGGGAGTGGACGTAGGTCAGAAGGACCAAACCACTATAAATTTGGTTATATCATCCCTTCCCTAAAACTCTTTACATTCAGCATTATTTATTACAGTTGTTATTTATTTTCCGCACTTCAAAGAGTTTTCAAAAAGGTTTTTAAGTTTTCCAAACAACCCATTCACCCCCCCTCCCCCTTGGGTTGATTTCGGGACAACAGTCATTATAATGCGTCCTTCCATGTTCTATAAAATGTCTCCTTCTGCCATTTCCTTCACTTTTCTCTACTCTACTTCTCTCTTCTCTTTCCCTGTGCTTGCTCTGTTCACTGGCCTCTGACATCCCGAAGGTTTCATCCTCTATCGCTGCATAGTCATCGTCGCCGTTTCCATTTCCCCTTGTCGTCACCGTTCTGCACTCGTTCACAAAAGGTCATCTTCTAACCCTCGTAAGTAAGCCTCTTTCCATTACTAGTAAATCACCTCTCGTCCCTTCTACACTCGGGCTCTTTCGCTTGGGTTTTTGTTTTTCTTTTCTGGTTATCGACATCGTGCCCTAGGCCCTGAGGCTCAGGGACCTTTTCCTTTTTGTATCTATATAATTCCAGTGTTCTCGTCCCCTTCTTCTCTTATTTGGTTTTTTAGATTGATGTCCTCCCCTCTTTTTTGTTCTCGCATTGCCTGTGAACCTTACTTGGGTCCTCCCAACTTTTGCCCCTGACTACCCTTCAACTCATCTCGGTTCGGTCTCTATTGTGTTGGCCGATCCTCTTACTAAGATAGGGAAGTTCCGCTATAGGTGTGCTACCAGTTCAGTTATGGTCGATTTTCGAAAGGAATACCGTAACCCCGACAATGTCGATTTAGAGCTATATGACCCTAGCTCGGCACAAAGTTTTGTCGGCCACAATTTTGTGGCCTTTCCAATTGTTTCTATAATAGAGGGTGTAGTCTGGTTCCCCCTTCATCCTCTACTTTGGTGCATGTTAACAGACTGCCAACTTGTTCCTCTCCAAATCTCGATCAATTTATTCCCCATTGTCATGGGGGTGACTAAGATCAACCATGGGATGTGCATCGATCTCAACATCCTTGAGATATTTTACTATTATACCCTTTCCCACAAAAAGGACATGTCCACCCACTATCTTCGCCTTCAGACTCGTACGGTGGAGTTGGTCACCGAGCTGCCAGACTCGGATAAGCATGCCGCCGACTTCCTCATCGTCAGTAGAAACTTTGAGTACGACCTTGGGGTGCAAGGGATACCAGGCTGGTGTCATTCCTCCCCGTTGTCATCTTATACTTTTTTTAGCATTTATTTGCTAACCATGTTAACTATTTCAGTGTCTTGTGTAGACGCCGATCTCCCTACTCGTCGAATGAATCAAGCTATATCGGTCTTGATAGATCAGACTCTTACTTTTGGGTGCCAAGATGCTCTGTATCTATTGGGATACGAACCATCATACACCCACACTCTTAGCAAAAGGGTACATCAAGATCCTCCATCACCGGCTAACATGCTGAGGGTTTTGAAAACTTATGATCTGAGGGAAGCTATGCTTGGTTTCCCCATTACAGCTACCACCGGCTTGTCAAGCCAAAAACCCCAAACGCAGTACACTCTGGCCCATGCAATGGCCCTATCTATTGCCCACTCATCTCAGTCAACACCTTTTCCCCAAATGTCGGAAGCTCGACCCACTTCCACCGACGCTCCTTTGAATAGGAGGAAGCATTTAAGGAAGATGATTTCCTCATCTATCGAGGTGACCGACCTCACTGCACCCCGGTGTTCCAAGGATCCCATCCACTTGGACGATGATAAAGCTGAGACTCTATGGGAGCCGAGGTTATTTCATGACAGCCAGCCCATAACAGCTGGAATGAAGTCTGCTAGCTTTCCCTCCATGTCCTATGTTCTTTCGAATGTCGTCCTCCTTCCTAAGAATATGGAGGACCAAGCCAACGAAGCTGATGATTTGCTCTTGGCCTCAGCTATTCACGCTGGAGTCCAGGTAAGACGGTTTGACCTCTCTTTTTATGTTATTTGGTTCGTTATTCCTTGTATTCATTATCATTCTTTATTTGTGCAGGGCTTACAAGATCTTCACTTATTTCTCGATCGGCTCGGTGACTTGAAGACTGCCAATAACCAGGTGGCCCACCAGCTGGCCGTGGTAAAGAGGGCTCGGGCTGAGGCCATCGTGGTTTTGGAAAGGAAAACGGTCGAAGCCCGGGCAACAAAGGACAAGCTATCCAACCTGGCAAAGGAGCTCGAGGTTGCTCGAGCGAAAGAGGCTAAGCTTGCAGAGTCTAGGGCCAAGGAAGCTGATCTAGTGCAGGTTTTGCTCAAGGTCGAGGATGAACTAGAGACCCTGAGGTCGGTCCAAGCTGAGATGGAGACGATGAGGCAACTGTAGACGGATATGGAGGTAACTCGGGTGGCACACAAAGACGATGCCTGGCAGGTCGGATATGATGCCGGTGTTGAGATGATAGTTAGTCCGGTCAGCGCTGTGAAGACCGAACTTACCTAGTTCGGTTGGAAGGCTACCCTAGCGCACTTGAACATGGAGGAGAGCTCCTCTCTCTAGGCCGAGCTATCTCCCATACCGAGAAAGCTGACCATCGGAGATGCTGATCCTTCTGTCGTTCCCCAGTCTGACTTGGCCCCTTCCCATGCCAAAGACCCTTCCGCCATGCTTTAGCAAGATTCTACGGTGGACCCTCCTGCCGAGCACCCCTCGGCATAGACTAGGCATATTTTTCTTTCTTCTTTTCTATAATTGTAGCCTTTGGGCATAATTTTTATTTTAATGAAAAAACTTTGGCCCTACATTTTTCCGTGTTCTTCCGTGTTCGATTCATTTATTTTAAACAATCAAGCAAATTTATACAAGTGTTGATGGCTTTTTATAGGGCCGAGAGCTCAATAGCTCGGCATCTCGTCTTCCTTTGAAAATAATCAAGCAAATTTAAACAAGTGTTGATGGCGTCTTCTAGGGCCAAGAACACAATAACTCGGCATCTCGCCTTCCTTTGAAAATAATTAAGAAAATTTCAACAAGTGTTGATTGCTTCTTCTATTGCCGAGAGCACAATAGCTCGGCATCTCGTCTTCTGACATCATCTCAGCTCAAAGGTTTCACAAGTTCGTAAATGATTCTGGTCGAGGATACCATTCTTCGGTTGTGAGCTCGACTTCATAGCAAACTCTGTCTTATAGCACGAACCAGTCGTTACTAGTAACTACCCTATGCGGCCAAGAAGTTAGCAGTCGAGCTGCTCCTTCAGGGCCGCCTATCGTCAAGCTTTATTTGTTAAACCGAGACGATAGCCACTGCCCTGGCTAAGCCGGGCATGAATAGGGACTGAGCGAGCTCTGAACTATGACCAGACTTGGTTTCTTCACAAGAGATGAATTTTTTCTAAGTGTTATGGATTTTAGATGACCGACCTCAGTCCATTCTGATAGGCAAAAACTATTGCCCCCATTTGGATCCAATTACTGCTATGCCGAGATGTTCAAACCGGCAGTTGAGTTATTCAAACCTAAGAATTGTTTGAATTCCTGCCAGACTGAGCTATTCGAGCTGGCTATTGGATTATTCGAACCCAGGAATTGTTCAAACTCCTGCTAGGCTGAGCTGTTCGAGCTGGCTGATGGGTTATTCAAAGCTGGAAATTGTTCGACTTCCTGCTAGGCTAAGTTGTTCGAGCTGGCTGTTGGGTTATTCAAACTCGGAAATTGATCAAATTCCTGCTAGGCTGAGCTGTTCGAGTTGGCTGTGTCAAGCCCCGCCCCGACCACCGGGCACGGAACCTGAGGATGAGTATTCAACCCATCGCACACGACATCAAACGCAAAACTTCGAGC
>JAUTBS010337431.1:0-10634 GCA_032361285.1 Aequorea victoria | reverse complement strand
TATTAAATCTTGTTGTGTGGTTGTCATTAGAATAACCCTAAATATTATATGTATGTCTCTTAACGAATCAAAATTTTTGGGGCGTTATATTGTGTGTAACCTAGGAATGTGGACCATGGAAAATCATAGCCTTGTCTTCGAATGTTCGATAAACTAGTTTGGAAGTACAGTTGGAAACACGTGTGTATGACGTTGGTTCCAATTGAAAGTATAAATAAGTTTGTTGGATTGGGGAGATAGGCACAGCCGTAGGAATAGAGAGGTAGAATATTGACGTAGAATGAGTCTTACATACTGGATTCGTTGGCATCTTCGTGGAAAAGATGACTTGGTTTAGGGAGTGTATGCTTACACCCCTGTTCATAGAGGAGGTTCTGTGGGAATGGTGTTGAATTACACCCTTGATTGTTAAGGGAATTATTTCCAAAAGTGTTGTTATCATGTTATAGTCTCATGATGAGGTGAAAAGTTAGAGCGAAGTATCTCGCGTTGTGCCGAGAAAAAGGTAGAATGAGGAATTTTGAGTAAGATTTGAGGATTAAGTGAGGAGTTGGTGCTATGAGTCACCACCTTTATTTTGTAATAAAAAGGGATATCGAGGGATCCAATTATGAGAGGATGCGATGATGATCGACGTTGTAAGAAGTAAATCATATGAGAACATTTAAAAGTAGTAGAACCCTGATGATATCTTATCATGATAATTAACAAAGGCTCTGAGTTGAAATACGCACAAACGCTCGTAAGACGGATGATGGCATTGATGAATGGATTATATACATAATACACTAGTTATATCTCTTAATTGATTTGATTATGTTAAACACAATAGTATGAAGTGGTAGCTATAACAAGTAATGATGATGGACATTAAGTATGCTATGAGTAATATTAGTTTTCGGGCATAAACGGTCTGAGAAACTATACTATGAACATAGAGGTTGTTAAGAACATGAAACGAAGTATATAAAAAGAAATGTGTGAGAAGCGACAATGTTAAGAGGTGTTTAGTAAACATTGAGAATGAATACATGTCAGAGGAATTTAAATCTTATGGGTGGCATAAGAATAATGGAAAGGAGTTGCCCTTTATCATATGAACATAAGTATGAGATTAAGATGCTAAGTTTTGGATAAGTGGTAGAACCCAAATCTTGGTTAAGGAAATGAGACATGATTAGATTTATTATAGCAACTAATATTATTTTTAAAAGGCGGTAAGTGGTTAAGTATGGTGAAGGTATCAAATTGAGAAGGAAAAGCTAGAATGGGAGTAAAAGTGAAATTAAATTATCAATTGAATCTTGAGACGGGAGAAAATAACAACGTAATACCTAAATATTGGAAATAGTAAGAAGACATGGAAGTCAACGCGATGGGAAAAAGATGTGAAGCAATGAGAATGTAATTAACAGATAAGATAGTGAAAACTGCAATAACGAAGTCATATTTTAAAATTCTGAGCGACTCTTGACGGGTTTGAGTGTTTAAACGGTGAATTTTATAGTGACTTGATTGGCCTCATAAAGAAGATTCTTCAGATAGATAGGAATGTAACTTGTAAAAATTAGGAACCTATAGTTGAATAACTGTAGTTGAATGGCTTTGGTTAGCACCTCTGAATGAATTCTTGAATCGTTGATATGCTGAAGTGCGTTGGGAATTCTCAAAGAACAAGTTGAAAATATAAAAGAAGATTAGGAACAATGACATCAAGGGTCAAGAATGGATGAAGATGAGAAGTGAAATAAGAACACGTGAAAGACTTTGATTGGTGCTGTTGGCACTACGAGGTAGTGAAGACGTTCAGGTGTCATGAGCACTGCTAGATAAAGATTATGAGTTATTTAGTTGGCTTCTACGTCTAAAGGGGCTCAGTGTTGACCTTGTGTCCACCTTGCAGTGAACTTAGAATCTTACGTTTAACATTGTAGTAATCACGAACGTATTAAGTGTAACCTAACGAAATCTATGTTTGAGGATTAAGAGTGACAAGCTGTGCACTTATGTTATTCCATCACTTTTCGTGCGGTAGAATTTGGTGGTGATCAAGATATGGATGAATAGTGGGAGATGAGCCAGATGATCGATGGCTATCCCAGATGTAGACATGATTGAATGAGAGGTTGCGCTCAGCTTATCGGTGCCTCTGGTTGTGATAATCTTATTTTAGTTATCCTGTTAAGTATAAATGTCGTGACCTCCTAAGATCAAATGTGTGGTGGAACAACCGGGAAAAAAAAGTCGTATGAGAGATCGAGAAGGATGCGCGGAAGAAGCATTCGTATTTTCTCTACACCCAATAATTAAAATTTTGGGACGAATTTTCTTTAAAATGGGAATATTGTGACACTCCACTTTTCTCAAACACGATCCTTAGACGCTAAACCTAGAACAAAGGCGTTACGCCTTGAGAAATGACATTCGAACCCTATGAACAAAGGGATGAATGTATGAAATATGAAATAGGATAAAGTTAGAAATATGGAATTGATAAAAATAATTTAAATAAATTTTGAACAATGAGATTTTAAAACATTCAAATTGAAAAATCCTGCGAAAGGTGAAAAAGGCGCAGAAAATCGGAACGGACCAAAATAAGTTCTAGGAACTCTTAAAGTCCAAAATATTAAATACAAATTTGGGTAGAGAATGAGGCTAAGCCTAACTATAAGGGCTCAACAAAATCATAAACCAAAGAACTCAATTAAGAGTTCAAAGAAGAAAATTTAAGAAATGCCTAAATGAGGCCCAGATTTTGAGAAGCCCAATAGAAAATTTTAATTAGGGTTTTGAGCTAAATATTATGGGGGCCCAATATAAATAATTATTTGAGCCTAATTAGTTTATTAATGCCCCAATTGATTTAATTACAATCTCAAACCAAAGTTAGACCCAAAATTTTAAATTTAACCTAAATGAAGTTAATTTGGGCCCAAAGTAAAAACTCTAACCTCATAAATTGATTAAAAAATTAATAAAATACATAAATTGAAGCCTTCTAGAAGCACATCGCCTAAATTCCCTTGGAAAGGGAGATGATGTAACACCCCACTCCCCGGAGGGTAATTCAATCTGCTCGGAGTGGTGCTACGTCATCTCTCCTCAATAAAATCTTATATAAAATATCATCCAATGATAATTTAAAACCATCAAATAACTCCAACCAAACATCCACTAAGAAAAAACTCCAAACCATACATACATCATCATACAACATATAATCAGCGGAAGGCTTAAAGCTAACCGTATACAATAATCTGATAATCATCTATACAACATACATGAGCAAACCTAAGAAAACTATACTACAAAGTCTTCACCTCATGACTGATCCTCTACCTGACACTATGGACCGACATTTACCCCAACCTGTAATCTGCAACCACAAAGGTTACAGGAGAGTAGGCTTAGCATCATAATCAAGAGCATAAAATAGCAGAGTATAATCATATAGGTTTTCGTATAGAAATAAGATTTTAGTTCAAACAACCCATGCATGAGAAAACACACACATATTCGGCTCGCTAGCCAACACATATGATTTATCAAAAACCCTCATACTTTTACACACTGTCCAACGACCACACAAAAGGTTTAAACATGCTTTTTAACCCTTTTTCAATGCACACACGGCCCTACGGCCAAACTCCCATGATATGTAAAACATACATTCACACATGCAACCCGGCCCAATGACACAATAACACACCATAAAGTATATACAACCTTGACCCTACGGCCCAACATGGCTTAAAAGCCTCAATTGGCTCCACGACCCACAACTCGTTTAGAAAACATTATTGTTATATTCTAAACCCAAGGCTTAATAGCCAAACATGCAAATGCTCAATAGTAATACATAAGTACTCACTAACATGCACACACACACACACACACACACACACACACATATATATATAACCTCACGACCGGGAGTTCTAACGGTACCGTAATCTCACTACAATACTTTTATTTTCGAGTGGTGTGTAGGAGGGCCACTCAATATGTCACCAATGGTAGGTGCATATCCGCCCGTAACTCGGGCAATCCCCACCCGGGATAATGCCTTAAAAGGCCACACACGTGAACAAGCCACCACACACTCATTATGGGCAATGTCACTATGGCTACTACTCACCCACACAAGAGGCTACCCGGGATGGTTATCCGTATAACTTGGCACTTTCTGACAAAATGATACATTGATATAGAAAATACCTCCACACACATGCAACCAACTCATGCTCACATCTTTATAATATAAACTACTTCTCCAACCATACATGTAAAACATGCTCACACTCTTTATAAGAAAAGGAAAACATAATACATTTTATCAACTCGAGCCACACATGCTCATAACATATTTTATACAAAACTCCTTGTTGAATATGAGAAATGCATAGCATCATTCATACAAGAAAACATGTCCACGGATGTATATAAAGTATTTCACAACATGCTAATCATTATGAATAAGCTAGTCACTCTCACCTGATATCCGCATCATAAAAATCACCTCACAGAACTGGAGACGTCGCTCCACCGTCCACGGGCATCATCCGGGACCTAAATACAACATAACTCATGAATGAGTATCAATTCACAACTCATATACATCGTAGGATCTTATTTCTTAGAACCCATGATCATCCTACGACCTACCGTTCCACTTGGAACACCACATCTTTAGTTATTAAAGGATCTTCCACCTTACTACACTTGATAAATCTATTTTATCATCTTAAACCTTTATAATTAATTTTTCTAAGATTTTGGGGGGTTAGATATGAATATTATCAACAACTTTCATGAAGAAAGGTAGGGTCAAAAGGGTCTACAACTCCTCCAAAACACTGCTGGAATATGAACATTTTTCTTCATCTGAGTTGACTCAAACCTTCATTGAGTCGACTCACAGGGCTTGGGTTGACACGCCACTCCTTCGGGTTGACTCAGCAGGCCTGCTAGAAGGTTTGGGTCGACATTGGGGTCGGTATAGCTTGACTCACACGCACACTGGGCACCACCTTGGGTCGACTCGTAGAGGATTTGGGTCAACCCACACACAGGGTTCAGGCTTGAGTCAACACCATGCCCACTTGGGTCGACGCAAACGTCTGTCTGTCAAAACTGAGCTATCAGCTCGTGAGTCGACACACCAACACTTGGGTTGACTCAATCCCCAGCCTGATAAAACAACAGAGACTGAAAAAGTTTTCAGTCGACACCCCATTCTCCAAGGGTCGACTCACATCATCGACTGTTAAAACTCCTGAGGCTCAACCATCATTGTGTCGACTCACACCCCAAATGGGTCGACTCAACCTTCAAAAAATAGGTATGCTCTATTTTTACCATTGGTCTGATCTAAGGCCTCGTTTGGGGAAAAAAATTATTTTTAGGTCCAACACTCTTAGGGTACACCACAACCCGTAAACATAACCCACTCTACAACTTCCAAAAGGTCACCTATTAATGTTATTACCATACTAAACTCCATATTTTCCTCCATTGCTGAACTCTAAGATGGATTTAAAAAAAAATCATCCAAATGCATGAACTACCACACTCAACACACAACAGGGGTTTTTCTTCCCCAACCAAGAAAAAATAGAAATCTTACCTTTCAAGGAAGATTGTAGCTCCTTCGTCCATCGATTTCCTTCTCATTGGGTCTTGAGCACTGTTCGCTTCGTTTAAGTGATCAAAGATAAATTTATAAAAAATGAGTAATACGAACTATTCCGTAGAATAGTGTGTAAGATCGGGTATCGTCCTCAGGAACAAGAAGGCTGAGTTGTGTTGTTTGCTAATTAATTCGATTGAAAGAGAGATTGGTTGTTTAAACTAAATTATCTATGAAATAAAATAAAAGTAATATTTCTTAAATAAAGAGAAAACTGTCAAAGGCTGGGAATCCACCCTAGTTTCGTAACTAGAAAGATGCAATTAATAAACCAAACACATATTCAATCAACAAAGATCCGTTTTGACTACAAGTCGCAACGGGATTGACAAGAGGGTTAATATGAAAGCAACCCGACATAAGTTATCTTTCAATAGCATGGATCGTCTCTAATGGCACGATCCGTCTCATCCTAGCATAACCTATCGCACATCACAATCATATATCAAGAAAAACATTTGTATAACCTCATCATCACAATCACAGAAAGTGAAGAAGGAAACGAAATTATAAAATTAAAACTATTTGATTAAGAATCAAATCCTCGTGTTATACAAAAGAGTTGAACCGAATACATGAATAGCAAATCAAAAAGCAAGAATCAAAGTTACTCTACTAGAGTTTTATCAGAACCCTAGGTAGGAGGAGGTTAGTCGCTCATGGACGAGGATGACGATGATGATCAGACTAGACGAGCCATCTCAATCTTCTTCTTCCTTCTTTCCTTGAACCGTAGCACCATATGACCTTTTCTCTAGTATTTTTGGAACCCTAAGAACTGATATGAAGCTTCTTTTTATATCCCGTGACCAAAACTTGCATAAAAACGCTTGAAATTAGAATTATGTCTCGCCGACGGGCGTCCAGATGCAATTCTCGGGCGTTCGGATGCAATTGCCCCGAGAGCATTTCTTATTTTTGTGATAGTTTGTGTGTTCTGACTTCAAACGAGCATAACTTAGTCATTCGGAATCCAAATAGGGTCATTCTTATGTCTAATTTGAAGCCCCGAATGTCTTATTTCCAATGGTTTTGGTTTCATATGAGAATTTCAATTATAGAGAAAGATATGGACAATATAGTAAGCATATGTCAATTTCTTTAGATTTCCTTCACCCGATTGCAACCTACTTTTATTAGAAACTTGACTTTGATCACCGTAAGCCTTTTGGTGTATTTCCCGGCTCTTTAGTTATGAGTTATCATATCTTAAAATCCATGGAGTTGGTCGACCCAACCCCTGTGAGTCGAGTTGTTGAGGGTCTGAGTCGACTCGTTTGAAAAAATATAATTTTTTTTTCAGCCGTGTTTTGGAGTGGTTGTGGACCCTTTTGGTCTTAGGTTTCTTCATAAAAGATGTTGATAACATTCATATCTCTCCCAAAACCTTAACAAATTAATTATAAAGGTTTAAGATGATAAAATGAATTTATCAAGTGTAGTAAGGTGGGAGATCCTTAATAAATAAAGATGTGGTGTTCCAGATGGAACGGTGGGTCGCAGGTTGATCATGGGGTCTAAAAAATAGGAGCTTAGGATGAATATGAGTTGTGAGTTGATACTCATTCATGATTTATGTTGTATCTAGGTCCTAGATGATGGTCGTGGATGATAGAGCGACGTCTCCAGATCTGTGAGGTAATTTCCTATGATGCGGATACCAGGTGAGAGTGGTTAGCCTATCCATAATGATTAGCTTGTTATAAAATGTTTTACATACACTGGGGAGCATGAATTTTTGTATTCTTGGCATTATTCTTTTATCATCATATTGTATGAAGTTTATATAAAGGGTGTGAGCATGTATTGCATGTGTGGGTGAAAAAGTAGTTTCTCTTACAAAGATGTTAGCATGGGTTGCTTGTGTGTGTGTGGAGATATTATCTATATCATGGATTGTTGTTGTCTGCTTAAGAGCCATAGTGGCAATACACAAAGGTGATAAGGGTGTAATAGCCATAGTGGCAATACCCAAAGGTGGTAAGCGTATAATAGTGTATCCCTTCTATATCCTAGAGTGTTGCACATCTCATTGGAGAATGCCCGAAGGTGAGGGCAGTGTTGTACATCCCATTAGAAAAAGCCCAAAGGTGAGGGCGGTGCTGCACAACCCATTGAGGAAGCCCAAAGGTGAGGGTGGTGTTGCACATCCTATGGAGGGAAGCTCGAAGGTGAGGGCAGTGATACACTTACTACTAAATGATGTGTGTGTATGGGTGTGTGGGTGTGCTTGTGAACACGTATGTATTGCTTTTAATCATAGAACATGTTGTGCCTTGGAAAATGGGTTAGAATTATAATAATGCTTTCTAAGCAAGTTGTAGACCTTTGTGCCAGTTGAGGCTTTTAAGCGATGTCGGGCTGTAGGGCCAAAGATGTTTATACATTATGGTGTGTTGTTGTGCCGTTGGGCCGGGTTGCATGTGTGAATGTATGTTTTACATATCTTAGGAGTTTGGCCGTAAGGCCGTGTGTGAATGTAGAAAGGGTTAAAAGTATGTTGAAACCTTTTGTGTGGTCGTTGGACCGTGTGTAAAAGAAAAAGAGGTTTTGGTAAACCATATGTGTTGGCTAGTGAGCCGAACTTTGAGTGTGTTTCTCATGCATGGTTTGTTTCAACTGCTTGATTATACTCTTCTGTTGTATGCTCTTAATTATGATGCTAAGCCTACTCTCCTATAACCTTTTTGGTTGCAGATTATAGGTTGGGGTAGATGTCGGTCCATAGTGCCAGGTGAAGGATCAGTCGTGAGACGAATACCCCATCGTATAGTCTTCTGTTGGTTTGTACATATATTGTATGGATGTTAGTAGATCATTGTATATGGTTAGATTTATGTTTTCCGCTGGTGATATGATGTATGTATACTGGAGTTTATCCTTAGTGGATGTTTGGTTGGACCTTATTTGATGGTTTTTATTATGTTGGATAATCTTTTACATAAGATTTTATTGAGGAGAGATGACGTCACACCACTCCGAGTAGGTTTGATTACCCTCTGGGGAGTGGGGTGTGACATTAAACACATCAAATTTATGTTTCAAAAAGTAAATCCATACATTCCTAGAATAATCATCAATAAAACTAACAAAATATTGTGCACCATTGTGAAAAGATATAGAAACTGGCCCCCAAACATCTGAGTAGACATAGTCAAGAACACTTTGGCTAGAATGAGATTCCATTTTGAAACTTACCCTGTGTTATTTCTCATGCACACGATATTTGCAGAAATCTATTTTACAAATCCTGACACTGTTCAACAAATCCCTTTTGTGAAACTCTAACATACCACGCTCACCCATATGGTCAAGCCGCATATGCCAAAGTTTGGTTTCATCTACACTGGATTCTACAAGGGTGGAGATAGCAATTTCACCAACAATGGTGTCCACAACAAACCTATACAGATTTTCTACTTTCTGCCCCTTCATTATCACCAAAGCCTTCTTTGTAATTTTTACTGCCCCATCTTTAGTCATGTACATGCAACCTAATGTATCGAATGCCCATAGAGAAATTAGATTTTTTCTCAAATCTGGCACGTGTCTGACATTACCCAAAACTCTTACAATCCCATCAAATATTTTAATTTTAATGGTACCTATTCCAATGGTTTTACAGACCGCAACATTACTCATTAAAATAGTACATTCATTATAAGATTTATAGGTATTAAACCAATCTCTATTAAGACACACATGGTAGGAACAACCAGAATCTAAAATACAAGACTCTGCTAGAAGGTTACTACTTGAAGGGACTGTAAGTAAGTATGCATCGATATCACTATCTGATTTTTCTAACTTACCTCTGCAATGCTGACTAATTCAGCGTGCTTCTTTCATTTCTTCTTCTCTTCCATGTGATTTTTCAACTCTTAGCACTGATTCTTGTAATGGCCAATTTTGTGATAGTAGAAATACTCCACATCTTACTTGTCTTTACCCTTAGACTGACTTCTGCCTTTTCTAGAACCTCTATTCCTGGATTTGTTTTTGCCCCGTTTTGACACTGCCTTTGTCACAACGAGATCTTCTGCACCCGTCTCATCATTTCTCTACATCTTTTTATGTGATAAGATAGTACTAGTCATCTCTTCAAGTTTTAGTTTCTCTATTGTAACATCCCGTATTTTAATAAATAAATTTTAAAGAGAAAATTTATTATTCATGAGTTGGGGGATAATAATTTATAATTTAACCTTGGACCAATTAGTGAAATTGATTAACAAGAGGGACCAAATATAAAGTTTCCATAATGGGGGTGATGAGTGGGATGCTTTTTGTGGGAAAAGACCCCATTTTTGGAAAGGATAAAAAATTAATTTTCAGGATTTCCTTGGGGCTTGCACCAGACGTGTTTCCCCCTTATTTGCCCCACTGAGATTTCATTTGGTACAACCCATTCTGTCTCTAGACAGCTCTCCCCAAGACAGCTATTGTGAGTTTGTTGTCTGCTCTCATGGTGCTTTCTATCTGGTTTTTCATTCCAAGGTTGTTTAGGTGGGAGATTCACTGGTTGCTCTTACATTTGTTGGTTTGATTGGTTTTATGAGGCTTTGTTCACGACCATGAGTTTTGTCGCGATCCTAAAACGCGAAGAACCAGCATCCATGGTTGTCTATGTTTCTGGTGATGGGTGTGTGGCTTTTGTTTATGAGGCCGATGGGTTTGGTACCCTTTTCAATCGATTTTTGGAAGGGTTTTGTTGTGGTCCAATGATCTCAGTGATGTTTCCATCCCTGCGATGGAGTTACGTAGTTAGGGTTCTAAGGTTGAAGACGATGGCTAATGAAGTTAGGTGTTCACGTATTTCTGTTGGGTGAGTTGATGGCTCTATTTTCTGTTTGGGATCCTTCGTTAGCTTTGTTACGAAGCCTGGGTGTAGAAGGGTTTCTTCGCTATTAATGGCGATGGTGTCTTTTGCTGGCATGGAGGT
>JAUTBS010337320.1:0-10634 GCA_032361285.1 Aequorea victoria | reverse complement strand
TTACCTACTATTCTACGGAGTAGTTTGTAACTCTCGGTTTTATAAATTTATCTTTGACCGCGCACGACAGCGATCACTTATCACTTATTGACCTGGCCTAACACTTATTTTGCTTATTTATTTTTGTTATCTTTTTTGTGTTTCTTCTCTCTTTTCTATTTTCTCTTCCTTTTTTGTTTATCTTTTCTTATTTACAGCTATGAGCCTACAAGTTCTTGGGTCCATCATCCCCATAGAACACTCACCTGGATCCCCAGATTTTCTTACAGACAGCTCGATGGGGTCAGAGTACTCAAGGGAGGAAGGAGAATGCGAAGGATTTTAATACCTAGAGTCTCCATATGGATCTCCTATCCCCCGCACAAGTATGTTCCATTTTAATTTTACGCATGTTTGATTCTTATTTAGTGATTCCTCTTGTATGTAACCTGTGTTTGGTTTATTTTTCAGGTGAATTGATGGGTGTGGGAGGGCATGGAGGCTAGGATAGGCGATGATCTAATGAGGAGCCATCAAGCTCATCAGATGAGGATCCTGTTGGAGGGTATATTCTATCGGGAGTGGTTCTTGGGCGAGCGGGTGGTCCGACAGTCGCTGGGGCTGGACCATTTCGGGGTCCCTCAGCCACCTCCACTCAGCCTGAGGTCGACGCATGCCATGTCATTTGAGGACATCGCCGATGCATTGTAAGGTTGTGGATTTCTTAGCCGATGGGCAGTACGCTGCCTTTGCGCACGACCATTTGATGCGTCCAATGGACATCCAGCTTACAGAGGCGCAGGCTAGACAACCCTTGACGTCCCAGGTTCCTCCGGTGGTGGGTGGTCGTCCTGCTCCTGCTGGTGGTGGTGGTGGTGCGACTACTCAAGCTCCCCGTACTACTGCTCGTGCTCGGGCGCACACTCCGGGTCAAACTACTACTGTCTTCCCTCCTCTGCCTCAAGTAGTGGATATTTTTAGGTTTGGGCATATTTGTCCCATTCCTATTCCCACTTCTGTGGTGCAGGACCTACGTCTTAGTAGCGGGGATGACCAGGTACTTTCTTTTTTTTCCCTATTTCTTGCATTTCCTTCTTTTAGCCATGTATGTTAGTCCATCTAACATTTGTTTTTTATCGGCCTATTTCAGGTTCCTCCAGCTTGCTGCGCTTTTATGAAGGACTGCCTTACTACCATCATAGGTCTTATGATCTTAGTAAGGTAGCATTCCCAGATGCTCATGGAGGCGCACCTAGACCCTCTTCCTTCTCGAGATCCTTTCCCTCACCCTCGCCCGGTGAGTGTTTTTCTCTGCTTATTCACTCGTATGCCTTTCTCTTTTTCACTTTATTTATTTCTGCATATGTACATATTCTGACTGTACTTATTTATATATATATATATATATATTTCTTTTCTTCTCTCTTTCTCTCTTTTTTTTAGCCTCACTCTGTCAATCGTACTTCTACTCATGGGGCATCCTAGTCTTCCCATGATGCCACCGTGTCTGCTGCCCGTCTATCTGTAGCTACCAGGGATCTGCCCTGTAGACTAGGGTTCGGGCGTGTTTGGCCAATGGTGACGAGGACTTCGACTCGGGGAATGCTACTACTTCTGCATCCTCTATCCTGGAGCCTCCATGTCGCACTACTCATCGCGGACGTGACTAGGATGTCCCATGTTTTCCTCTCTTCTTATTAGATGTACTTGAGATACACTTTTCTTTTTCTTGCATATACATTTTTTTATTATTTTTGTGAGATAGGCCTTTGTGCCTGATTAGATTATTTATCATTCTTTTTTTGTTTTTAGCTTCTTTTCCTTTTCTTCTTCTGTATAGATATTCTTATTTATATACATGGATGGATTACGCTGTATCTACAAAGATTACATATCTACAAATATTTCCATATACCGGAATTATGTATATACAAGATTGATTTACAGGGATTATGTACAGGATATGTACCGAGATGGTTATGTATAGGGTTCGATATTTATAGGATTTATCTACAGGATATGTACATAGATCTCTATGTACAGAGTTTTGATATTTACAGGGTTATGTACAGGTTTTTACAGGGTGTTCTATGCATAGAAATTTATTTACGGAATGAAATATTTACAAAGAATTTATTTACAAGAAAACTAAACAAGAAATTTATTTAAAAAAAAAACATTATTTACAAAGAAGTTATTTAGAAGAAGTTATTTACAAGATTATATACAAGGAAGTTATTTACAAGATTATTTACAAGGTTATTTACAAGTGTTATTTACAGGGATGCTATTTACACGGTGTTATTTACATGAATTATTTACATGTGTTATTTACAGGGATGCTATTTATAGGCTTCTATTTGCAGGGATTATTTACAGGTGTACAGGATATGTATAGAGATGTTTATATACACAGGATTTATTTACAGGTTTATGTACATGCCTCTTTTTTTTTCTCTGTACACGGGTCACTTATTTCATGAGTCGATGAGTGTAATAATGTGGGTAACAAACCAAATAAAAATGACACAATTTTCTTTTTTGAATCACATATTTTTTTATTTAATTATTTATTATATATACATAGTATTTTTTTTGAAAACATAAAGTAAACTCGATTGAACTTTATGTTACTATGCCTTTAAAAAGGTGCACTTAAAAAAATTCTTTTGGGTTGTATTCCGTTACAAGGTTGAACAATGTTGAACAAGTGATCTGTATCTTTTTCAACGTGTCGAGAACTATCACAATAAGATCATGTGTTAAAAATTTCTCCATTAAAATCTCATTATTTATCCATTTTACCCATCAAAGCATGCCTAGATCCTTCGATTTCCACGAGAATAGAAAGAGTTACTCTATTGATTGATATACATATCATGTCCCTAGTATCTCATTTTCATCAATGCTCATATCTTCATGTAAGACCTCATATTTTGGAGTAGGGGGCTTCCCATTGCTTCACAAATCCTTATGCTTTAATCAGAAGGTATATAAGAACTAGTAGTTTTATGCCCCTTATTCCTCTTTATGCTTCAATTAAAAGGCGTACAAG
Organism: Aequorea victoria; assembly: GCA_032361285.1. NCBI lineage: Eukaryota > Metazoa > Cnidaria > Hydrozoa > Leptothecata > Aequoreidae > Aequorea > Aequorea victoria. Next base: position 7,600 of record JAUTBS010337320.1, on the reverse strand, counting down.
AATCGGTGGCTTCACGCTCATTGTTCCATGTGATTTCACGGTTCGAACAATAGTGCATATGATTTGTACCGCATGTTCTGCACTGGTTCTCGTTATCTTGATACAAATGTATGCCTCTAGCTTTTAATGGTAGCGGGTTTTTGAATTTGCTCTTCTTATGTTTATGATTCTTATTACTAAGACATGTTTCTCAATCTGAAAGGACTTTCTTTAGGACCGTAATGAAGGTTATGGTTAGGATTTAAGAAATGAAGGAAAAAATACTCAAACATCAATGTATTATTAGGGCTTTTAAAAGTTAGCAGCCATCTTTTATATCCCGTTTGTCCCTAGTTTCAACCTTGTTTGGTTGAAAACGTTTTCTCTTCTTACTGTCTACCTTTTTTTTGTATTTTCCCATTATTTTTCTTTTCTTCATCTTCTTTGCCATCTTTTGGGTTTTTTTTCTTATTTCACTTCTCTTTTATTTTTCTTCCTTCATTCTTTTCTCCTTCTTTCCATTCTTTTCTCTTTCTTTTCATTTTCTCTAGTGTAGACGATGACTGGTTAACAGAGTTTTTAAAGAAAACTTTGTAAGCTCAAATGGGGTTAGCAAGAGATATTTGTAAAACATATAGAGAGTAGAAATGATGACATTTCTTCACTTTGAGTCGCATGGCTAAGTTATAATTATCCAAACATATGATGAAACGGACTCTCGTGCTCGCTTTGACTGAACTAGTTTTCACCATTGACGAGTTTGTAAGTGAAAATGACGCCATGATTTGTTGAGACTTTTCTTTTCTTTTTATTTTAACTCTAAGTTTTTTCTAGACCACCCTTTTCGGGTTTTCAGCCTACCGAGTTTTTTTTTACTCTAACTTTTGCCTAGACCGCTCTTTCAGATTTTTAGCCTACCGAGCTTTTATTTTTTTACTCAAAAATCATGCGTCCAACGAACTCACGACATTTGATGGCATGATTCCTTCTTCCTCTGATAATTGATGGCATGATTTCAAACTTCAGACTGATCTTCATGGGAGAGGCTTCCACGTGTTCCCGTTAGCATATCTAAAAATTATTGATGTTTCTCAAAAAGGTTTAGGGATCCCATTCAATACTTGATTTATTATTCTAGTTCCTTTCATTGTGAATTGGACACATCTCTCTATGAGAAAAGAAAGGTTTTACAAAGAGTCGGTAAGAATCTCAAATGCTTGGGTTGCCAGATACCCTTTAAGGGAATTAGGCCTTATCATCGTTCAAGATGAAAGGTTCTCGCATTGATTTCGCTCTTCTCTTCTTTTTTAACGAAGGTGGAAAGATATGTGCATTGTTCAACTCTCTTCTTTTTCAAGGCTAGGAATGTTAAAGTTCACCTATTTCGTTCGGTATAGCAAAATGAGAAGAATTATTTTTTTAAAAAAAAACATTTATTAACAAAACAAACAAGAAAAATGAAACATAGGTTATGACAAAAGACTCAAAAAATTCTGACTTGTTTGCCACATTATATATATCCCAAGACTCATAAAATAAAGCAACATTCGTGATTAAATGCACCCCATTTATTGTGCCACTTCATTTTATTTTTTATTTTTATTTTTATGTATTTTTTCTTTACTTTTCTAGAACCAAACACCTTGAGAACTAAGCTCAAGCTAGTCAGATCCAACGTAACAGAGGGTGCGAGTGATAAAACCTAGTTTAAACAGGAAAAAAAACATCGAGCCTCAGCTCGATGATAAAGGAACTCAAGATTTCTTCGAAAAAACCTGAGTGAGAGAAACAAAGGGTTCGGGTGATAAAATCTGGCTTAAAACAAAAAGGATATTGAGATACTAGATCTCTAGGCCTAAGAAGGGATTGCAGGAAAAACCCGGCTTAGAAGAGCGTCAAAATTGCCTCAACATCTCAGGATTCGCAAAGATCCCGGATAGGGTACGTAGGAACCATGGAAAAAGAACAAAGGTTGTGGGTAATTCTACCTGGCTTAAAAGGAAAAAGATACGTGGAGCCTCAGCTCGACGATAAAGGAATCCATAATTTCTTTGAAAAATCCTAAGCGAGAGGAACAAAGGGTGCGGGTGATAGAACCCGACTTAAAACAAAAAGAACATCGAGATGCTAGATCTCTAGACATAAGAAGGGGTCACAAGAAAAACCCGGCTTAGAAGAGCGTCGAGACTGCCTCAACACCGCAGGATTCACAAAGATCCTGGATAGAGAACAGAAAAGGTGGGGGCTAAGCCTGGCTTATCCGATGGTGACTTACCCCATGAGGACTAACATCGGGAAGCAACGAGCCGCGGGTCGATGGCGAGAAAATTGAGAATTTCCTCAGAAGATTTTGGGCAAAACTAACACAAGGGGGAAAGGCGCGTGACCTAACCAAGGACTAGACTGGGTCCCGGCCCAACGACCACAAGACTCGGGATGACCAACGGAGGGTCCTAAAAAAGGAGAGACATAGGTTTATGAAACCCGGTTCTAATAAGAGAAAGGAGATCGGGCTAAAAGCCCAACAGTCGCAAAGGTTTGGGACAACCCTAGAGGGTCCCAAAAAAGAATACGGTACGGGTTGATGAGGCCCGATCCTAGACACGAAAAGAGAAAAGTCGGGTTTGAAGCTCAATGACCACAAGGGTTCGAGACAATCTCGAAAGGTTCCAAAAAGAGAAAAAGGCACGGGTTGATAAAACCCGGCTCAAAGAAAATGACGAAGGTTAGGCAATGGCCTAACGACGTCAAACCACAGGACAACCATAAAGGGTCTTAGGAAAGGGAAAGAGAAAGAGACTCGGGTGATGAAACTTGGCTCAAAAGAGATGGTGAAGGTTAGGCAATGGCCTAACGTCGTCAAAATATGGGATAACCACGGAGGGTCCCGAAAAAGAGAAAGAGAGACTCAGGTGATGAAACCTGGCTGAAAAGAAACGACAAATGTTAAGCAACGGCCTAACGACGTCAAATCACAGATCAACCAAGGAGGGTCCCAGAAAAGAGAGACTCGGGTGATGAAACCCGACTCAAAAGAAACGACAAAAGTTAGGCAACGACCTAACGGCGTCAAACCATAGGATAACCACAGATGGTCCCAGGAAAGAGAAAGAGAGACTTGGGTGATGAAACTTAGCTCAAAAGAAACGACAAAGGTTAGGCAATGGCCTAAAGGCGTTAAACCATGAGATAACCACGGAGGGTCCCAGGAAAGAAAAAGAGAGACTCGAGTGATGAAATCAGGTTAAAAAATATGACGAAGGTTAGGCAACGGCCTATCGGCGTCAAACCATGGGATAACCACGGAGGGTCCCAAGAAAGAGAAAGAGAGACTCGGGTGATGAAACCTGGCTCAAAAGAACCGACGAAGGTTAGGCAACCACCTAATGGCGTCAAACCACGGGATAACCACAGAGGGTCCCGGGAAAGAGAAAGAGAGACTCGGGTGATGAAAGTCTTCTCAAAAGAAAGAAAAGAGCCATTCTGATCAATCAAAAGAATACATAAAAGAAAAATATGTAACCTAAAAGTGGGTTTGCCCTAAAGGAAAAGTTTTAAGCTGACTAAATGCAAATGAAAAGGTTGGGTAGTCCAATAACCAGGTACCTTTTGAATAGAGTCAAGAATATACCCTCCGACCAAGTAGTACCTGGCCAAGTCAAACAGTACACAATAACCCTTTTTGCTGTATCCAAATGGGCATACGTATAGAAGGCTTGCTCGCTTTTCCCACATAGCTCCGAGATAGTAAACTGCCAAAGTGAAGAGTAGGCAAGCATTTATCTTATTTTATTTTCTCTTTTTTTATTTTATTTTTGAAAAGTACCCAATAAAAAAAGAAAAAACGAAAATGGAAAACAATGCATGCAATGCTAATACTGATGATAAATTTAAGACAAAAATAGTTGAAACATTTTTCAAGTTTAGCGTGCTTTCTTAAAAGATCCCCAGTGGAGTCGCCACTGTGAGGAACCCCTCTTTCGAAAAACTTTGTCGCCCTCGTTCTTTTTTCTTTTTTTTTTTTAAATTCGCTCTTAGGGTTTTAGAGATAAAGAAAAAGTGATTTGTTTTATTGTTTTGAAAAGAGAGACTCTCCAAAATGAATCCATGTTAAAGGCCGCATAATTGGAGTCGCCACTTAGTTTTTGGAAAAATCAAGAAACCAAAACTTTCAAGGAACTAGTCCGTCCTTACCAGAGATAATGGTTTGGGAACTAGGGTACGAAAGAGGAAAGTGTTAGGCACCCCTCTCACCCGATCCGAAGACCGGCCTCTACTTAAGTGTTTCTTTTTATTCTTGTCCTAAATATATCAAAAGCAACACATACAGAAAAGGGGTTGAAGAGAGAACATTAAAAAGAAAACACGAAAATAAAACCTAACCTAAAGCTAAAGTTTTCTATACATTCTTACACTTAAAGGCATGTCAAGAGAGAGATGGCAGCATGACAATGCAGTTGATGCATATAAAATATATTATTTAAAACTAAAAAAATACAAAAAAAGCTACTGAAAGCCACTGGTTTTAAGAAGAGGTGACGCACGCCACCTCTAATCTAGCGCGCGCCATCTGGAAGTGGCGCACGTTATTATGAAAGAGTGAGCTCGACACTCGGAGGCCCAAAAGGGGCTACTGTTTTAAAAACATAGTGTGCTCTTACATTCAAGTGTGTTTTTATACAAAAAGAAAAAAAAAAGAAAATAGCATTTCAACATAAATTCCAACACGTAAAAAAATATGCAAAAAAGGCTACTGGGAAAAGGCTACTGGAAAGCCACTTGTTTTCAACAGAGGTGACGCACACCACCTCATAACCTGGTGCGCGCCATCTGGTCATGTCTTGCGCCACCTTTGGGCCCTCTAGAAGTGGCGCTCGTCACTATGGAAGAGTGAGCTCGACATTCAGATGCCCAAAGGGGCTAGTATTTTAAGAAACTAGTGTGCTTTCATGTGTAGGTGTTTTTATATATGAAATAAAACAAAAAAGATGGCAATTCATGTAGGGTTTTCAACAAATAGTCTAAATCTTACATGTCATGCATTTCTAAAGCTACTAAAAAGGCTAAGAAGAAAGAAAAACATGATTTTCTAAGGGATGGAAAAACATGCGTGAACAAAAAATAGAAAACAAAGCCAGGGAGAACGAGGCCAATGGCCTCTTTCTCCCCTTTTATCGAACAGAAAAAAGTTCTAAGAGTTAAAAATGATGAATAAATGAAAGAGATGAGAAAAAAGGGGATTTACTATATATCCTAGAAGAAGAGTGAAGTTTCAAGCAGTTTTGAAACTTTTTCCTCAAATACGGCGCGTCCCCGGGAGGACTTCCGTGTAGTCTTTGAGTCATCGGAGTCCTTCTAATGCAAGGGATTCTGAATTAGTAAGTCTTAGTTTCGAATTTCAACAGAAGTTTTGGAAATTACTTATGCTTAAGTTTATATTTTGTCAGAGGTTTGATGCTTTTGGGAATTGGGGGTCTTAAATTGGCAGAGCTTTGGCTTGTCAAGGAATGGGGGCTGAAATAGGAGAGGCAAGGCCTCTTATTTATAGATTTTTTGGGCGATGAGCTGTCTTGGGGCCAAACTTCCTCTCAAAGTGGTGTGTGGTAGGAGGAGACGGCGTGGCGCCATGTGAGGTGGCTCAGTGCCATGTGGATGTGGCTTGACGCCAGGTTAGAGGGAAGTGACATGGTTTGAACTGGCGGGGGTTGTTTTGGTATTTTGGGGGTGTTTTTGGGTTGTTTTTGGGGTATTCCTTGAATTCTTGGACCTGCACGGAGTCTTTTTCTGACGCAGATAATGTATGCATTCATCATTGAAAGCTATCGGAACCAGCCTATACGCGATTTGGTCAAAATTAGAGTGTCTACAATGACGCAGAGGCAGCGGAGTGTGCACCACCGCGTAGGGTCAGCCATGACACCGCGCGGAGACGCGAAGCGCTGGGCAACAAGCTACGGTGCCGCGGTGGCCGTCAACGGTTGTACCAAAAGAGGAACGGTCTAGCAGCGCCGGGGCAGCGCAGTGGCTACGGCGTAGGTGGCGCAGAGGCGCTGTCCAGCGGCTGCGGCTAGCAGCGGCGGCGCTGGTGCTCACGTGCTGAGCCAGGCACAGGTGGCTGTGCCGCTGATAGAGAATCATGGAGAAGAAGTTACATGAGGGATGAAGACAACAACAACAATCTGCAACAGTGGGTGGCAAATCCCTGATTTTGTGGCTGCGCGAGGAAGATAAGGCTGTAACCCTAATTGGCTGCTGATTTTGTGGAAAAGATCCCTAAAATATGGGAAAATTGAAATGGAAGGGGCTGCTAATTAAACCCTAAATGCTTGGATAGATGGCTGCGCAGGAATCAACTCAAAACCTTAAATGCTTAGGGCTTGTTTGGCAAGGGCCATAAGCGGAGGAATTTTTTTATTTTTTTATTTAACTTCGTGGATAGTTCTTTTTATTTTTGTTGTATGTTTAGAACCCTATAAACATGGACAACAGAGATTAAAAAGAGCCGACCTTAGAAAATGTTTTTTATGAAGAATTCTATTATTTTTTATGGTTATTTTTTAAAATTAATTAAAAATAAAATTTTAATTTGTTACTTGAATTAATTTTGATTTCTAGGTTATTTTAATTTAAATAATTTATTTTATTTTAGAAAATTAAAATAAATAAATCAAAAAATTAATTTTTGCACGGAAAATTAAAATATTCATTTTTGAATTTTTTTTTTGAAAATAAAAACATTTTTTGTCCCTCAATTTAAATACTAAGTGGGTGAGGGGATTTTAATTAATTCCCACGGCCTCTATTAGTATTTTATGTGTGTTGTAATTATTTCAGCTCCCCAACGGAGAATTTTAATTACAGATATCACTAGGAATAAAATACTGAAGTGATAATTCTCATAATTAAATAGTAAGTATTAGTGATTCCCCCAACGGGGAGATTTATTACGAGCATATTTTAATTTTGAGAATAAACTAATGGTATACACTTAAGATATAAATAATGATATCCTTCCCACTAGAGTCATTGTTACTATTTATATGGCCGAATGTGCTGATTATTTAATTTTGGTAAATAGAAGTTTCCTAAACTGTTCAGATAACAAAATTAAAAGATATAATCTATCTAATTTGAAGTGAATGACATAAGCTCCCACAAAGAAATAGAATTCTAAGAAAATTAGATTAACTAGCAGAATTTTTTTTTAATTGACGGACGAGAGAAGTCAATTTTAAAATTAATTCAAACATATTTTTTCACAATATCTAATTTAATGCATATATTTTCTTCCAGGTATAATAGGTAGTTGTTTCAATCCTCTCGCTTTGATATTAAAGAAAAACAAACTAAGTGTATTAAATTTTATCGACTGAAAAAGAAATATTGACATTGTCGTGACGACTGAGTACTTCAAATTTGTTTTATCTAAACCATGTCTGACAAAGTCGGTAGAGAGCGCACCCGAAAGGAAAATCTAGGCCTACCAGAAGTGGCAGAAAGCTGATCAAATGGCATGTTACTACATTATGGCTTCATTTTGGCTTCTGTTAGCCTAAAGGTCTTTCAATCAAGATTTCATTTGGTTTTGACTTAACAACATATTGATTTAATTATTGGGAGT